>MJUU01001742.1:0-12415 GCA_002080025.1 Modiolus philippinarum
AGCTCCACTGTCCATTACAACCCATTTCAGACCACCATTCAAAAAAAATTGAGCGGGGTTCCCTTTATAATCTAGGCAATTCATGTTGCTGAAATTGAGCAAAGCAGGATTTAATGAAACTTAGTTTTTGGCAACTTCACCACATGTAGTTGTGCATACTACCAGGAAATCTTATTAAATTCCCAACTACTCAACAGAAATGTGAAAGTTGGCATGTAAGAAGTGTATATCTTGTTATGGACCTTAGGAATTGGCAAAAGTCTTAATAATCAGATTGTAATTAAGCGAAACGCCTCTTTAACTGCTCCATAGAAATTAATGAAGCTTGATATACAGTGAGGCACCCTCATAATAATATAATTTCACTTTACATGTATCAAAATAACCTAAAAATACTTTCGGACTCATATCTAAATCTTGGGAACAAAGGAGACATCGTTTTGGTAAGCAAAAGCAAACTTTTATTATTGGAACTATTTGTTGTTTTGCCTTATTAGCTCATCGGACCCAAAGGGTAAGTGTGAGCTCTTGCCATCACTTTGCGTCTGGCGTCTGTCCGTAAGCTTTTCACATGTTGAACATCTTCTCTGATACTACTGGAACAAATTTAACAAAAGCTTTACAGGAATGATGTATGGAAGGTCATTACCAAATATGCCTGTTTATGTCGGACCAGACAAAAAACGCGACCGCTATTGCTAAACATAGTTCAACATTGGACTCTATAAGAAATTCATATTTTGATCATCTCCTCTAAAACCACTGAAGCAAAGTCAACCAAACTTTACAAGAATATTGTAAGGAAGCTCCTTTATAAAAATTCCTCGTTTTTTTCTGACCCATAAGAAACGTGACTTCAAGAGTGGAAATCGGGGTAATAACAAAATTAACGAACAGACTTGTCAAGAGCCGAAGTCCATGAGTCAAAAAGACAAATCAGGTGGAAACCACCCGAAAAATTGGTGACCGCATGCTCCGAACTTTTTAATAATCGAATGAGACGGAATTTTTTGAAGCTTTGATTAATAAGGCGGTCACGGAGATAACTATGTCTAATGAGAATGTCTGTATAAATTGTGCTAGCTCTCGCGTAACGAATCAACTGTGAAACATATACTCCGTAAGCAGGACAAACTGAAATATAAGTGTCCATGTTAGGGAAATTGAATCGTCCCTTTTGTCCTAAATTTAAGAACTGAGATAATGCCCATTTCCGTCAATTAGAGATGTAAGTCCAAAAAAGATGTAAATCTAGCGGTTTCTGTGGTTTCCTTTATCTCTAGTTTTGGCGGATATATTAAATGGGATCCATTTAGCAAAAGATGCGTTTTTGATGGAAAGAACATCATCAATATGTCTTTAAGTGAGCATAGTATAACATTAGACCTAAGGGAAAACATCTCACCAGCTGCTCTAAACTATTGAAGTAAATTTGACCAAGCCGTACTGGATACATCGCCAAACGAAAACCGAAGCAAAAATTGAGAAAGGGGAAAATCTAAAGTAAAAAATCCGAAGAACACGGCAATTCATATATTTGCCGTTTATATTTCTCAACTGGTACGATTCGCACGCGTTTGTTCTACTCTTGACGACTTCAATGAACGTAACCTTACTATTACTTCAAAACTTTTGCAGCAAGGTTACAGATTTCATAAATTGTTAAATACATTTAAAAAGTTTTATCGAAGATATGAACATCTGACTTCTAAATATAATGTCACTCGCAAACAGCTTATTTCTAAGGGCATTTCCCATCCTCGATTTTACGGAAATGTTGTTAAAAAATGCCAGAAACTGATTAAAAATCCAGAAAAACTGGGACGTAACTTACATTCTTTACGCAATAGGGGATATCGACAGGATATTCTGCACGTGTCCGTTAAATTAGCTTTGGGGTCCAGTGACCTGAGGATTTTACACACATACTGGCCTCTCACTGATACTGCCGATGTCTACTGAAATACATGACGATTCTTTACCAAACCCATTGGGAGTTTTGAATTTGATTTTCCTTCCGTAGTGCGACAGTGTTTTACCAGCGGACTAGGCTCCTTGAGCTAGCCGGCAGTTTAGCGGCGAGCACTCTTTGACCCATCTTTCAAAATTACGTTTTGTCCCCCCATTTTTCTTTTCTAGATTGTGGTCATGGAGTTAGTAGTCTACCTGTATGGGTTTTATTCGTATGTTTATTCTACGATAGGGAAACGGGACAGAGAAAGGGGAGGTTTGGGTACCCATAAACCGGTTTAACCCTACCGCTGGCTTTTGCTAGTGCCGGTACCAAGTCCGGCTGTCCCGAGTTCCTATCGTTGTTTATGTTTGTCTTTTGTATTTTTATTGTGGGTTTTTTTCTTGTGCAGTTCCTATTTACTTTCTGGCATGTGGCTATGTTTTTCGGCCATTGTAGGTGTTTCCTGTTATCTTTTTTATTCCATTAAACTAAAATTAAGACGACCTTAAACAGACAAAGGAAAGAAAAACACAAAAAAACTCCACAAAACTTCAGCACTTTCAGTGCGAAAATTTTGAGATATCATATTTGCTCCGAAAGGCTAAGCATGATCTGCTTCACGTGTGACACCCGTCACACTGAAAAGTCTGACATTGTCATAGTCGGTGTCTGTCAACTCGGTTTTAAATTCTTGGTCTACTAAAAGATGACTATTCGCATTTGTGAAGTAAGTGAGAGCCGAACCGTCGGTCAAAAATAAGAATAATCCAAAGACAATGGCAACATTGGAAACACAGATACAAAGACATCACACAAGTACGCAACAGTAGAGAAAAATAGAGACACATATACAGATAAACAACACGGACCCAATTTAAAACCATGGATGAGATCAGCTGCACCGGTAGAGTAAGCATCTCTTGCTTCTTATAAGACACCCACCATGTTGAACATGTCAACTCTGGAAGTAAAGTTAAATCCAGTGGAGCAAACAACAATCTTGAGCTGTTGAAGAGATAGATCTGTTGTCATCTAAGAAACAGATATCCCATGGCAGTCCACAAGATCGTGGTGTCGACAGTGATGACTTCAAGTTAAGGGTAACATACCCTTGTTTAAGTAGCCTTTTTGTGAACAACCGGGCTATATCAAGAAAGTCACTGTATCGACCACATGCCCTTGAGCTTGAATGAGTTTGGAGATGTAAACTCCATATGCAGGTTCTGTTGGAATGTTGCTACAAAGAAAAGTGATGTTGACTGTTGGAAAAGTGAAGTCCTCGCGTGTATCACATTTGTCAATTTCAAGATGAAGGTCAAGGAATGAGGCCGGTGTGGCAGTGTCTGTACTATCCTGAATTTCGAGCTCTTTCGGGTACATAAGATGAAGAAAATCAGCAAAGCGAGGGTTGTTTATAGACAAATATATAATGGAAGCTGAAATTAAAGAATTTGGTTAGTTCTTATAGAAAAAAGAAGGGAAACGGGGAATGTGTCAAAGAGACTACGACCCAAATGAATTATCCCTATTTTTAAGAAGCCCTTCGATGAATTCAGCTTCATAAGAGTGGAAAAACAGATCGGCTGAAAGAGGTGCACAGTTTGTCCATTGAAATTCCAATATTCTGTTTAAAAACCAGTCTTAAAACTTGACAAAGATATTCTCGATCAGATACTCTTTCATTTTAATCACGTCCTCCTCTGTATATTTTTTCTCAGATTCGGATTCATATTTCATAAAAAAGTATGTTTGTTCTCTACCTATACCAATGTTCTTATACCTCCGTTCATCGTTCTAACTGGAGAAATATCTATAAATTGTGAAACAGAAACATTGTGACGAGCTGTCCAAACGGGCGAACTCGTTTTGCGCCAAAGATAATCTAATTGAATAAAATTATGTTATGAACAAATAAAGGGTTATATGGAGTAAATGTACATGAGACAAAGTCCCTATAAATACATGGTTAGCAAAAGGAACAACGCTTTCAATGTTGTTCTCCATCTTGAAGTCACCATGAGGCCTTCAACAAAGAGCAAACACTCTTACCTCATAGTAAGTTCGAGAAGGCCCCTAGCACCGGTTTGTGCGGAATTCACTTGCTAAATGTTGAACAACGCTACATCTATCAACTGTTTTTCGAAGGAGTATTTTTATAAGATAGCAGACACTTTATCTTGTTTACCACTTAACAGTTTGGTCCAATAATTCAAAATTCTAATTTTAATACTAATATCTTGCAAATATCTTCCCAGTTCTCCATAAATCATAAAATCAGCTGTAGATCGTTGAACTTTTAGCAATAATTTACAGAACTTAATATGCAATCTTTCAATAATGTTATTGTTAGCGATGCCCCAACTTCGCAACCGTAAAGAATTATAGGCTTTACAATTTTATCAAATAGCTCTAACTGGCAAGATATAGATGAAAGAGTGTTCTGTCTTTTCGTAAATATTGTACATGGCCTTGGTTGCATTGTCAATTTCAATATCTGCCATTTCTATAGGTACTCCAAAGAAGACTTTTGTAAGAAAAGTTTGATAATTTATCAATTTCCATTGCACAATTAAATAATGATGACATGGTGCATGAAGACGCACGTTTAGTGTTGTATTTAAATTACAACCCATACTTTTCAACTGCAAAGTATCAAAAAGATTCATGAATGTACGTAGTTACACGGCAATTTTAACTTTTACTTGTTTTTGCAGTTTTCTTGAATTTTCGTCGTAGTTTATCTGAATTAGTGGCCAAAGCGCCGTAACTCCAAATAATTTGGAACCAGTTTTTCTGTAGCTCTTAATAGAACTGGTAAATGAGAAAAAAAACCGATACCGGAAGTGGAAAAATTGTATTATTTTAATTATGTTAATTAATCCTTTATCTAAATTTTTGGGAGATTACAAGTTTAATTTTTGATTATGGAAGCAGATAGCTATCTTTTCGCACCGTTATATTCATTGAATGCTAACATTCAATTTTTTCGTTGGAGTACCTTACACTTGTTCGATACTGATCAAAACTGATCGATGGTCAACTTATACTTGAACATTTTTCAGTAAAGTTTATTTACTTGGGGTCATTTTGCAGGTAAAAACACAAATAGATAGACAGGTAAGGATGGCGCTATTAGATCCTTTTAAATGGCGCAGTTTATACCTATTAAATTCAAAATTGTGGCGCATTTTCTATTTATGAAAATACCCAAATTGGCGCTAATTGATTCCGGCCGTCCAGTCATGGTGACGACCTGAATTATATGATTTTTGTTGTGACAATGGCAACAGTGGAAATAAACCTTAACTTTTTCACCAATCAGAAAATGTATTACATTCAAAATTGAATTATTTTCAGTTTCTGTTAAATACATTCAGCGAAAGAATTACATATATTATTTACCAAATAAGAGACTTTCAAGAGTCTGGATCGCTCACCTTGTTACTATTCTGCACAATATTCTATGTTAAAACTATGTTCCTCGCTGGCAGCTATCTTGGATGAGAAACGAACATAAAATTCACAAACTTTGAAGAGGGTCACCCTAGGAATATTATATTAAAATTTAACAGAAATAATTCAAGCAGTTTCAGAAAATAAGATCTTTAAATGCATTTCCCATAGGGTCCTATGTTAATGTGTGAAATACCGACAAAAAAATGGCAATTACTCCAATATAGCAGAATAATTGTTTACTGTAGGTGAAGTAAATCTTGTCATATTGACCTCTTAAACCTTTCATGTATCTGAATGTTTTTGAATTTACTATTCCCCGTATGTTTCATTTTTAGCAACAATGCCCATGTTGGTTGACGGTATGTTAAACTATGTTCCGTACTGGCGGTCTTCTTGAATGAGGTACAAACATGAAAATCTCAAAGCTTGAAAGGGACCAAACAAGGACTATTGTGACAAAGTTTGATTCCAATTCGCTTGATATTTTCAGAGAAGAAGATCTCTTAATGCATTTCCCATAGTGTCTCTATCTTAAACAATGTTCCCCACTGGCTGAAGAGGACTACCCAAGGACTATTGTGACCAAGTTTGGTTCCTATTGGCTTACTAGTTTCAGAGAAGATCTTTGAATGCATTTCCCAAAGGGTGCTATGTTAAACTATGTTCAGCACTGGCAGCCATCTTGGATGAGGTACGAACATAAAAATCACAAACCTTGAAGAGGACCAAACAAGGAATCTTGTGACCAAGTTTTGCTCCAATTGACTAAGGGGTTTCAGAACATAAGATCTTTGAATGTATTTTCCATAGGGCCCTATGTTCAGATATGTTCCCTTCTGGCTTCCATCTTGGATAAGGTACAAACATAAAAATTACAGACCCAAGAGGACCACCCAAGGACTATTGTGACAAAGTTTGATTCCAATTCGCTTGATATTTTCAGAGAAGAAGATCTCTGAATGCATTTCCCATAGTATCTCTATCTAAAACTATGTTCCCCACTGGCTGAAGAGGACTACCCAAGGACTATTGTGACCAAGTTTGGTTCCCATTGGCTTACTAGTTTCAGAGAAGATCTTTGAATGCATTTCCCAAAGGGTGCTATGTTAAACTATGTTCAGCACTGGCAGCCATTTTGATACGAACATAAAAATCACAAACCTTGAAGAGGACCAAACAAGGAATCTTGTGACCAAGTTTTGTTCCAATTGACTAAGGGGTTTCAGAACATAAGATCTTTGAATGTATTTTCCATAGGACTCTATGTTACAAATATGGTCCCTGCTGGCTTCCATCTAGGATCAGGTACAAACATAAAAATTACAGACCCAAGAGGACCACCCAAGGACCATTGTGACCAAGTTTGGTTCCAATTGGCTCTTTAGTTTCAGAGAAGATCTTTGAATTCATTTCCCATAGGGTCCCTATGTTAAACTATGTTTACCTCTAGCGACCACATTGAATGAGGTTCGGACAAGCCAGGCACAATTTTTGAATTGAACCACCGATGGACTATTGTCATCAATTGTGTGTTTCCAATTGGCACAGTGGTTTCAGAGGAGAAAAGCTTTGAATGAAAAGTTAACGACGGACGATGGATGCCAAGTAATAGCAAATGCTCATCCATTGGAATAGCCAAATGAGCTATACAGGGGTAAAAATGTGAAATACCGACAAAAAATGGCAATTACTCCAATATAGCAGAATAATTGTTTACTGTAGGTGAAGTAGATCTTGTCATATTGACCTCTTAAATCTTTCATGTATCTGTAAATGTTTTTGAATTTACTATTCCCGTATGTTTCATTTTTAGCAACCATGCTCATGTTGGTTGACGGATGGTTTAATTACATCTGGTTCACTGGTTTTAGAAAAGAAGATTTGACCTTTGAAGCATTGGGGTAAAAAAATGACCTAGTTTCTGGCTTACCTATTAACATTCAATGGAAACAAACTCGTTCGTTGTTATTTTGTATATTTATTGCGACCTTGCACATGACATATACGTTTCATATTTTATTTTTAAAATTGTGTCATCTGTCGCTATAATAAGGGATGACCATCTGCTTTTCAGGGGGGGGCTTAGGCGATTTTGCCTGGAATATTTATATTTCAAGCAAATTGTTTATTTTCACCAAATGTCATATAAAACTATTTATTTGCATTTGCAATAAAAAATTCTTCACATCAAAATTAAATTAGATTTATTTTCTTGACAAGAAAGATTACAATATTTATTTTCACTGACAACAGGATTAAATTATTTATTTACAAAATGGCCCAAGCCTCCCCCCAAAATCAAATAATTGTCCCCTAATACCGTCAAGCCTGTCTTATGTGACCTCCCACGTGAACTCTGAAAAGGGTCACATAAGACAGGTGCCTGTCTTATGTGACCTCCAACGTGAACTCTGAAAAGGGTCATATAAGACAAGCGCCTCTTAATACAGGCTAAATCAATATGAAAATCACTACTTCGGGATAAAGAAAAGTTAGTCACATAAAACAGGAGGTCACTTAATACACGTGGTCACTGTACATGTAATTAATTCATCTTAATTTCAATATTATGGCAAAACAGTGAGTTTGAGCTTTATTTAACAATGAAGGGATATGGAGTAAATGCAAAAGTCTCTACAAATACATGGTAATAAGCAATGGAACAACGCTTTTATTGTTGTTCTTCATCTTGAAGTCGCCATAAGGCCTTCAACAATGAGCTTTACCCATCACTCATAGCAAATTCAAGACGGCCCAAGCATCGGTTTGAGCGGAATTCATTGATAATTGTCGAGCACCGCTACATCCATGCTTTTTTAGCCTTTGATCTATGGATGCGGGATCGTCAACAAACATACCTCAACTGGCAAAGTGTTCTTATAATCGCTGTCATCCATGGCCCGACAAAAAGACGAGAGAAGACGATCACAACATTCCAACAATCACTTGAAACTTGGCATTATAAACCATGAGACGTGGGCAAAGTAAACAGGTGGCCAGAATTACAATTTTTAATTACAAAAAATAAATAAATAAAAAAGCCAGAATGTGAAAGTACGATAGCGAATCTATATGAAAAATTCTCCCAAGAACAAGAACACCATAACTGAAATGTATATAGAGCATACATCTCACTCATGGGGAATCTTTTTATGGACTCCACACTGCAGGGGAGACGAACTCCGGTCTAAAATTAACAATGAATGGATATGGATTAAATGCAAATGAGACACAGTCTCTACAAATGCATTGTAATAAGCAATTGAACAACGCTTTTATTGTTGTTCTTCATCTTGAAGTCGCCATAACGCCTTCAACAATGAGCTTTACCCATACTTCATAGCAAATTCCGTCTCTTATTTATATTATGTTTTCGGTCAGCTGGAGAAAATTGAATCAAAATTTCCTAGAATGATTCATATGCTAATTCAGTAACATGGCATATAATGCGAAGCATCTTAATATGAGATCTCTTTAATATTTTTAATTTCTGATAGTAACCATAAAAAGTATAGAGTACGGGAGGTCCTTTGCAAAGGCCTGCATGAACAAAAGCTCAGCATACTCAGGTGCAAGTTCTCATTAAACTCTCTTTAAAACAATTCCATTCAGTGAATTTCAGACATAATATATGCTTTCGAAAGATCAGTGCATTCAGTCAAGTGTTTAAAAAGCGTATGTATGTCAATTGAACAATTTCAGATTCAAAGGTAAATATATACTTGCACATTTCATAATTAATTATTTTTTGGGACGACAATATGTGCCGATAGATACGGCACATATTGTCGCCCCCAATGACGTTTAAATGTCATTGACAAAACCGGCACATATTGTCGCCGGTGACAATATGTGCCGTTAATGTCCAGCACATATTGTCGCCGGCGACAATATGTGCCGATAAGGTATGCACATATTGTCGCCGGCGACAATATGTGCAGGGGCGACAATATGTACCGTAACATGGTTTTTGATTTTGTCCTGATGTTGTGTAACTCGAATAATTCAATCCCTCTCCGTATCCGATTCTCTCCTTCTTCGAGGATCGATCGTGGTGAGTGGAATATAACGACTGGATTATTCGGGTAAGATGTTGTGGTGTTTATAGTGAAACATGTCCTGATTTTGTGCCGATTTGTCCTAATATTGTGCACCAATAAAAGTATTTAGAATTATCATATAAACCGACTTAAAACTGTGACAGGCATTCTAAAAGAACAAAATGTGATAGTTGTCACCATTTTTGAAGCAATCAGTGTAATTTTGTAAAGAAATTTTATACTTCTATATGAAAAGAAACTTGCGTAGAAACTTTCAAAATACTGGGAGCATATCCAACGAAAATATATTTCATTGGTAGTTGATTTAATCGGTAGTCAATGTTTGGTAAAAGCAATATCTTTATAAAATAAATAGACGATTAAAATATAGAGTTGTATAATAAATACATATGTTAAAATAATGTAGATGTATGGTACTGGCTTGGTTAATTACGCTTTCTGGAGACATTCATTTTCAATTGGCGAATCGGTATGAATTTTTACGACAATTGTTTATTGCCTCGGCACAACCGAATTGGTTTAAGATATTGTTCGGTGGCAAAAATGAATTAGGAGGACGAAAATGTGATTTTATCGCAAATTATTTAATAAAGGTTTCAAACCAACATGTTAGAGGTAACAAGATTGGCATAGGTAAGTTATATTGACCCTTTCTGTCATATATTTTGCAAATTTCTAGCAATTCAATACGCAATGTGCTGAAGTAAGACCAAACACGGTTTGGTGTAGCTTCGCATATATAATCACAGAGACTTTGTATAAGACGGCGCGTTATTATATTTTGGTGTAAATAACAAAATACCGAAGTTACTGTTAATTCAGATTCTGCATATTTAAGGTAGATCGACACTAATACACGGCGCATTCGATTGGCGCATTTGTGTAACACGAATCGGATGCGGAATTGACTTGATTTTCAAGCCGGAATAATCCTGTATTGGCCTATTCCTTGTGACG
The DNA here is from genome assembly GCA_002080025.1 of Modiolus philippinarum. Lineage (NCBI taxonomy): Eukaryota > Metazoa > Mollusca > Bivalvia > Mytilida > Modiolidae > Modiolus > Modiolus philippinarum. The sequence goes on from MJUU01001742.1 coordinate 10,429, forward strand.
TCAGAATAGATTGACATACACTTTCCCGCCAATTATCTCCCTTTACCCGTAAATATTGTCTATTACGTAAACTATATCAAATAACTTTCTTAATCGAACGGTGACATGTAGATTTTTTCAGCGTAACAGATAGCTTAAGTATATATCTCTGAAATATCGAAAAATAAAAAAAATCTGTCTGATATTTATTTTATATGAAAGATAAACAATAAGCACGTTCTCACAGTTCCCTATATATTCTTTGTAAATATTGCTGAAAAATACTGAATTTGGCCTGATTTTCAAAGCTTGATTACAGGAAAAGATGATCGGTGAGATATCATTTTTATTTTATTTTCGGAACATATAGGTAAAGACCTACAAAATATCTGAAAAGAAAAAAATTCTGTCTGATATTTTTATTAGGATCGAACTACCTTAAAAGAGTTAAAGTATTTCTCATAAAATACAATAGGCGTTGCATTTTACATTGAATGTGGAGTAGGTGAGACAAGGTCTTTGCAAATACATGGTAAAGCCAGTCAATGGAACAACGTTTTAAATGTGTCTACCTTTTACGGAAGAGACCTTGTTTTTGTCTTTTCTGTCAGTCGTTCGTCCGTCACAAAGTTTGTGGACGCCCATTCGCTTATATTTACCAAACTTTACAGGTTTGCTGACCATCATGCCTTGTTGTGCATATTGTCTGGTCGGATTGATCGGTCAATATTTGTGGGACTTGTGCTCCTTTTTGTCCTTTCGATTTTCGAATTTTAATTGTCATAAATTTTATTTGGATTTCAACCAAATTTAGTAATATTCAAATGCAATTGTAACACACAATGATACAAATCATGTCCAGAAAGATATGTATTTGGGAAGACATTGGTTTATTAATCAAAAACACACTTCTAGTTAATAGTTGTTCTTTATCTTGAAGTCAGCATTATGCTTTCAACTATGAGTTTCGCTCATACATCATTGTAAGTTAAAAATGGACCATATCACTGGTTTTAGCCGAATTCATTTCTAAATACCAAACAACGCGACAAACATGTTTGTCTTTAAACATAGAATACAGAAGCATCTTTCTGTGGGGGTGGGGCCTTCTCTCCTCTGAATCTGCAAATTGTTAATGGTATAACATTGTTACGATCTCAAGCGCGTTAAATTTACAAGACATTCTAATTTAAATTTAATCGTATAGAATAATACCAGAAAAGGTCTCGCTAAATATCAATACGCAAAAGTATCAATCAATAAATGGGGTCATGACTCCTTTCCCTAAATCCTGCTAATGTTTTTCTAACTTTCCGGCTTCATTGCCAAAGCATAGTTTTACCAGACTTTTTTGTTTCAAAACACCTGTATTTCCGTCTCTCTCTATGATTTTTTTAGCCGTGTTTCCCGCTTCATGCCCAACATCCTTTCACGTTTTCAAGGGCACTTTTTTTCAAAGTTAATACCCCGTTTCTCGTTCACTTAAAAAAAGACCAATCCCGCTCCCCACTCAAACCCCATTGAGACCCCGATAAGAGAACAAAGTAAACGGTATTAAAACATTGCTCACAAAATATAAAACGCAAAAATAAAACATAGTTCCAAAAACGTGAGACCTGATAACCTCTGAAATGGTGACTTACCACCATTTGAAGTAACCTGGTTAAAATGGGGGTCCCTTACGCGCGAGTTAAGTTTAAAGAAATCCAGTTTCAAATGTTACAAAATAATATTGCAAGTGTAAGGGCCCGGGTCACGTAATATCGCAAGTGTAAGACTGGTTCAGGTAAAGCCACCAAAATAACATGGCAGTGTCGGTAGAGAGCTACAGATACTGTTTGTATGCCTTTTACCTTTTTTATTCCCCCTGCTTCAGCGGGGAGGTGTATTGTGAATAGTTACCGTTCGTCCGTTGGTTCTTTCTTCCATACGTTATTCCGTCAGCCATAATGTACATTATTATTATATTATACAGGGGCGGATCCAGAGTGCCGAGTGCCGGGGGGGG
>MJUU01001742.1:12910-50683 GCA_002080025.1 Modiolus philippinarum
ATAGGAAAAAGAAGGGAAACGGGGAATGTGTCAGACGACCCAAAGGGAAGTAATAACAACTCAAAGCCACCATAAGATCTTCAATGAACGGTGAGGAAACCCCACATCCAACGGCAGGTCGGAGTTGGCCCCTAAATAAAGAGTAATCAAGTTCAGCGAAATAAACATCATTTTAGACTCCCATAGACATAAAGTGAACTAACTAGAAAACAGACAAGGACACACAAAGGCTTAATTTTATGCATTTTAAACATTTTTTGAAATTATGGCTTTCCTTTGTTTGGGTTCTAGTGCTGCTGATGAGGAATTAATTTCCGAAGTGGCCATACAGCTCATTTAAATTATTGCATTTGTATTTAACATATGTGTTATGATCTCATGTTCATTTACTCCATATCCTTTCCTAAAATAATTAATAAATTTCCTGACTTAGGACAGGCGCAAACCTGCTGCGGCGGGGTTAAACTAGTTTTATTGGATCCAAACCTTCCCCCTATAGACAATGTGATAAATGAAAAAAAAACAATCGTAACAACAGTAAAATTCAGTTGGCAACAGGACTGACTCAATTGTTAAAAATGAAACTGAAAGAACTAAATATACGGACTGGTTTTGGAGAAAAAAGGGTTTCAGGAGATCATGACCTACGCGAAGAAGTAAAGGGACTTTAGAATTGCTAAATTTGGCTTGAAGTTCATATTCCTAGCACAATTATTTTAATGTGTTACTGTTTAGGAAAAGGTAACATTAACTTGACAGTTTTATGAGGGGACCGGAGTAGCTCTCATCCCGGAAACCCGACTGCATTTTTACTACATCCCAAACGACAAAGGAACTTAAAACTGATGAATTCCCAATTCCTGGTGCATTTATTTCCCGAAATCCCTGGCTTAAATGATAGAAATCCCGAATTCCAGAGCTCAAAAATTTCCGATCCAGGCATCGCGAAAAAGGGCCGTCCCCTCTTTTATGTGTGATCCGTGCTGATGACACATAAATTGTCGAAATGTCACAATTACTGAATGTAACCAAACGAAAGAAGCGAAATGCTATAAAAACGTTTACAATAATGCAGTCTTAAGTTATAGTACTTCAACTCGTTTTTAAAATTATTTAATTATTAAATGTTCAATAAATTAGAATTACAGGAAGTGTCATTAATCTGTCCAGTCGTGACAAGGTACCCTAATTATGACATTTTTAATAATTTGTTTTATTTAATATACTAAATAAACAAAGTTTTTCTTTGATGTTAGTTTTTGAAGAAATTGTTGTACAAACAAGGACGTATATTTAAGTCCTTGGTACAAACAACCCGATAAGTTAATAAAAATCAAACCTTAAATGATCAATGTGAAAGGTTATAGAGACCAATTATTTACAATTTGTACTGAAGGTCATGGGTTGAACCTCAATTTCAACAACAAAAAATGTTTTTGGTCACTTGTGCCGGGGGNGGGGGGGGGGGGGGGGGGGGGGGGGGGGGGGGCACGTGCCCCGGCTTGGTCCCCCGCTGGATCCGCCACTGGACATACTTTGTGGCAATAACTTGTCCTAGACCACTTGGTTAAATTCACTGAAACTTTCACTGAATGTTCAGTAGATATTGCCATTTAGCACCCACTATTTAAAATTTGATTTGATGTGTTTTCTCTTACTTTTTTAATGTTTCTTTTTGGTTTTTGTTTTGTTTTGTTTTTTTGTTTTGTTTTTTTTTATTTTTTTGTTTTTTTTTTTTTTTTGGTTTTTTGTTGTTNTTTTGTCTCGTTATTGCTTTTTTTATATTGTGTCAAATTGGCGAGCAGGGGTATATGTTAATGAGCTTTGCTTACAGTTATTACCCCCCCCCTCCCGGATTTCCTCACAACAGACTGTAATACTCAATTGTGATACACTACACCGGTTAAAGAATATGATGACAGGCAAAAAATATTCTGCTTTTTCAAAGATAAAACATTAAACCGACATGCAAATTGGAGTCTCCTTAACCACCACATCACCAGGACGAAACACCATAAAATCAGGACATACGTTTTATCAAAATTGCAAATTGTATCTATTATTATGCATGTAATACTATTATTGTGCATGTAACGTTCAAAATTTTACTACCACAATACACTAGGATGTTAACTTTTTCTGATTAACCCTTTTTTGCATATCAATATTGTGTGGAAAAGTGTTAATTTACATTGATTGCCACTTTCGACAAAAACCGGATTTTATTTTAGTTCCACCATAAAAATTGTCATGAAATGACAGAAAGATGGCTTAAATAATTACAAAACGTGCATGCCTTTTAATCTTCCAAACAAGCTGATACTATTTGTACATTTTACAATAATTCCGTTTTGTTTATATTTTTGTTACGATCACCGCCACAACATCAGGACAACCACCACACAACAGGACAAAACACCACCACAAAACAAGTCTTCGCAGGACAACGTTCCTACCTGTGTATACTACCATAACATACATTTTCAATAATTAACGTTTTTAGTAATACAACATGGAAAAACAAACCACGATTGCACCACAAATATAATTATACCCCCCGCTTTGCGTGAGGTATATAGTGTTCATGGTGTCCGTCCGTCCGTCTTTTTTTTTGTATCCAACATCTGGTATCCATTACTCCTCCTAAACCACTGATCAGAATTTCATGAAAGTTATGCAGGAGGTTAATTACATATTGTAGATGTGCACTACTCTTTTCGTTTTCCAATAATTCTTTTTTTCCCAGATTATTTACATGTTTTGGACTTTGTCATTTTAACTCAATGCAAACCATATGGTGACCTCATGGTATCCACTACTCCTCCTAAACCACTAATCAGAATTTCATGAAACTTATGCAGGAGCTTAATTACATATTGTAGACGTGCACTATGCTTTTCGTTTTCCAATAATATCCCTTTTTTACAGATTTTTATATGTTTTAGACTTGTCATTTAAGCTTAATGCAAACCATATGGTGACCACATAGTATCCACTACTCCTCCTAAACCACTGATCAGAATTTCATGAAACTTATGCAGGAGCTTAATTACACATTTTAAATGTGCACTACGTTTTTTGTTTTCCAATAATTAGCCTTTTTCCAATTTTTTTGACATGTTTTGGACTTTGTCATTTGGGCTCAGTGCAATCCATATGTTGACCACATTGTATCCACTACTCCTCTTAAACCACAGATTAGAATTTCATGAAACTTGTGCAGGAGCATATTGTAGATGTGCACTACACTTTATTTTCCCCCAATTCCTTTTTTACCAGATTTTTGGAGTGTTTTTGACTGTCAATTTAGCCTAATGCAAACCATATGGTGACCACCTTGTATCCACTATTCCTCCCCGACCACTCATTGGAAACTTATGCAGGAGCTTGAATACATATTGTAGATGTGCACTACGCTTTTTGTTTTACAATAATTCTTTTTTTTAGATTTTTGACATGTTTTGGACTTTGTGAGGGTCCTCATGGGGTCCTAAGAATCCAAAAATCATTAAATTTTTGCCTTGGTAATCAAATAATCATTAAATTTTACCTTGGTAATCAATAAATTTTTGGCTTAGTAATCAAAAAATATATAAAAATGCAAGCTAATAATCAAATAATCATTAGATAAATGCTCTCGTAATCAAATAATCATTTAAAAAATACCCTGATAATCAGGTAACCAAGAAACCCATGACGGGTCTCCTTTGTGGTTTTAGCTCTTTTAACTCGATGCAAACCATATGGTGAATACCTGGCATCCACTACTCCTCCTTGACCACTAATCAGAAGTTCATGAAACTTATGTAGGGTCTTAATTACATATTAAAGATGTGCACTTTGTATTTTCTTTTCCAATAATTCCTTTTCTTAGATGTTAAAGAAAATGCAAGAAGAGGCGGGGGCGGGGGTATCCGTGGCCCACTAGGCCACAGTAACTCTAGTTGAAAAAAAGAACATGCAGTCAGTATGGACCAGACATTTTACACAAAACCTTATGTCCTTGTACGGACATGAGCTTTAAGTTAGATAATTTGATAATATACAGTTCAATAAAAGTAATTTTATTGCAGATCTGTATGGGTTTACTCAATCTACACATTTTTCCGATCTCGGGTCGATGACACAGCCAGCTACTGAACAAAGTCGCCAAGAGCAGTATACAGCTAGTCGACCAGTATACGTCGGTGTTTTTCCGAAAAGTTTTACAAAGTTTATCATCTGAATTTGAAAAAAACAATAGAGTCACAGTATTATTAAAAGTGTCTCCCTCCAAGTTAAAAGCTCTTTCGTAGGGACTTTTTTTTAATTCAAAGATATTTTATTTACTCACTAAAGACAAAGTTAATTTGATATAATACCGTATTTAGGCTCTTTAGGTTATTCGTTCTAATTTAGCTCTTCGGTATTCTACTGCCGTTGTTTGACATGTTGAGAATATTTTTCTTCCAAATATCTGTGCACTGAAAAGACATAGGTTGTAGAAATACTTATCTGCGGAACTCAGAACATTTGCATTTTGGTAGTTTGTTGCTTTATAGGTTGACACTATATCATATGAAGTAAATAGTTCAGCTTTTGTTCGAATTTTCCTCTTGATTTACCATAACTTTGTTAATCATACACAGTATGTTTTATCTGCTACTGTGCTTATTGCCTTTTGAAAAGTAGATCTATATATGTTGCAAGGCTGAGTGCCGAAATAATTTTTGCCCATTAGCCTGCATCACATAATTGTCGTAAAAATGCTAACTTGAAAAGCTATAACGAAGAAGAATAACTTGTAAAAAAACAGAGTAGAACCACTTTTCTATTACACCACCTCGATTTAGCTGAAATATTGCTCACTGGACGTTAAACTCTAACTAATCAATCAATCAATCAGGTTCACTATTTCAAACTTCCAATGTTGGGATCGTGAAAAAACTGAATGTAACTTTTAATTGTCTGTGTAATAATGTTTTATGCTACTTTCGCGCAAAAATTGTGTCAAAGATCAAAGAAGTTATTTTTTATCTCATTCACAAAATGTCGTAATTGGAACCACTCCTCATAAAATTAAGGCTAATTTCTAATTACTTAAACTATTAATGCTATTTAATTTGTTTTATAGTGAATTTGTTTATATAATTCACTATATCTGACATGCAGAAGACCTTTCAAGTAGAATTTACTTGTACATTTCAGCATTTTACTCCAATACATGTACAGATGGGAATTTCCGGTATACCAAAATTTCAACTGATTTGTCGTTTATGGCACTCGATAGTAACAAAAATTCGGTATACCTAGTATTTCGCACGTTAACTATGGGTTTCCGATCGGTATACAAAGTTTTCGACGAAAACCCTAGTTTTCGATTGAAATTGAACGGAAACTAGGGGTTTGCGACGGAAACCCATAGTTTCCGATCGGTTTCGTTAATTCGAGTTTAAAACGAAAACGCTATTCATAGTTTTAGCCAATGAGAAAAGAGAAACGGAAATCGCTGTTTGATATTTAACGTTCATCCAATCAGAAACGGAAAACGGTATTCAGGGTTTATTTAAAACAATCAGAATCGTTTTTTTCTGTTTATCGCTTATATTTCTCTCTTTTTTATTCAAATTTCGTATCTTTTATTTATTTTATATATTTTGATATTGTAAATTAATTATCAAATAGAGTTGTACCTTTGACAAATTTAGGTGGATATCAGATTAGCGGGTCCTGAGAGAATTCGATCTCGACTGTCTATATTCACCTTCATTAGGTAAAAGTTGTGAAATATCGCCGTTTTAGACTTAGTTTAAAAAGAATATTCAATTTAACTAATCTCTAGAGCAAAGATTTTTTATTTTCATATAACTGGATGTGTACTCTGTTTCGAAATTTTAAAAAAATCATGAAATTTGGTATGAAAAATAAATAATTTGATCAGCAGTAAAAAAAAACAAAAACTCGGTCTTATAAATGATCAAAACAATTCAGTAATTTAATACTTTTACTTCATCATATCCTTTCCAAGGAGTTATATAATTTGGAAGTTAAAAATTTCATGAATTTTAGCATTTAAGAGGTATGAAAAGTATAATTTTAAGTTTACGGTTTAAACTTACTCTTTAGAAATGACAAAAACAATAAAGTGTTTTGAAAATCTTAGTTTATGATATCCTTTCGAAAGAGTTTGATATGTTGCGAAATAAAAAAATTATGAAATTTAGCATAGAATAGACAGAAAAGTTAGATTTTTTAATCAGTGGTTTAAACTCAGTCTTTAAAAATGACAAAAACAAATTCAGTGTTTTGAAAATTTTACACCATAGTATCCTTTGAGAGGAGTTTTATAAGTCCCGAACCAAAAACTTGATGAATTTTAGCATCAAAAAGATACGAAAAGTAAAATTTTTAGTCGACGGTTTATACTAACTCTTTAAAAATGTCAAAAAAAGTTAAGTGTTTGGAAAATTTTACTTCATTATATCCTTGCGAAGAAGTTTTATATGTTGCGAAATAAAAAAAATCATCAAATTTAGCATAGAAAGGTATAAAAAGTAAGATTTGAAACAGTGGTTTAAACTAAGTCTATAAAAATGACGACAAAAATTCAGTGTTTTGAAAATTTTACACCATAGTATCCTTTGAGAGGAGTTTTATAATTCGCAAAGCAAAAACTTGATGAATTTTAGCATAAAAAAGATATGAAAAGTAAAATTTTTAGTCGATGGTTTATACTAACTCTTTAAAAATGTCAAAAAAGTAAGTGTTTTGAAAATTTTACTTCATTATATACTTGCGAAGAAGTTTGATATGTTGCGAAATACAAAATCATCAAATTTAGCATAGAACAGGAATGAAAAGTAAGATTTTGAAACAGCGGTTTAAACTAAGTCTATAAAAATAACCCAAAAAAAAAATTCAGTGTTTTGAAAATTTAACATCATGATATCCTTTCGAAGGAGTTTTATAATTCACGAAGCAAAAACTTGATGAATTTTAGCATTAAAAAGATATGAAAAGTAAAATTTTATGTCGACGGTTTATACTAACTCTTTAAAAATGTCCAAAAAAGTTAAGTGTTTTGAAAATTTTACTTCATTATATCCTTGCGAAGAAGTTTGATATGTTGCGAAAATACAAAAATCATAAAATTTAGCATAGAAAAGGTATGAAAAGTAGGATTTTGAAACAGCGGTTTAAACTCGGTCTATAAAAACGACCAAAAAAATTCAGTGTTTTGAAAATTTAACATCATAATATCCTTTCGAAGGAGTTTTATAATTCCCGAGGCAAAAACTTGATGAATTTTAGCAATAAAAAGGTATGAAAAGTAAAATTTTTAGTCTGCGATGTAAACTCTTTGAAATGACATGAAAAAAGTTACGTGTTTTGAAAATTTCACATCATTATATCCTTGTGAAGGAGACTGATATATTGTGAAATAAAAAAATCTTCAAATTTAACATAGAATATGTATGAAAAGTAAAGATTTTTAAAGCAAAGCATACCTATACTATGTTAAATTTGAAGATTTTTTTATTTTGCAACATATCAAACTCCTTTGCAAGGATATAATGAAGTGAAATTTTCAAAACACTTAATTTTTTTGTCATTTTTCAAGAGCTAATTTACATCGCAGACTAAGAATTTTACTTGCATAGCTTTTTAATGCTAAAATTCATCAAGTGTTTTGCTTCGCGAATTATAAAACTCTTTCGAAAGGATATTATGATGTTAAATTTTCAAAACACTGAATTTGTTTGTCATTTTTATAGACTTAGCTTAAACCGCTGTTTCAAAATCTTACTTTTCATACCTTTTCAATGCTACATTTGATGTTTTTTTGTATTTCGCAACATATCAAACTTCTTTGCAAGGATAAAATGAAGTAAAATTTTCAAAACACTTAACTTTTTTTGACATTTTTAAAGAGTTAGTATAAACCGTCGACTAAAAATTTTACTTTTCATATCTTTTAAATGATAAAATTCATCAAGTTTTTGGTTCGGGAATTATAAAACTCCTCCCAAAGGATACTATGGTGAAAAATTTTCAAAAAACTAAATTGTTTTTGTCATTTTTAAAGACTGAGTTTGAACCACTGATTAAAAAATCTAACTATTCTGTCTATTCTATGCTAAATTTCATATTTTTTTATTTCGCAACATATCAAACTCTTTCGAAAGGATATCATGAAGTAAAATTTTCATACACTTCATTGTTTTTGTCATTTTTATAGAGTACGTTCAAACCGTAAACTTAAAATTATACTTTTCATTCCTCTTAAATGCTAAAATTCATGAAATTTTTAACTTCCAAATTATATAACTCCTTGGAAAGGATATGATGAAGTAAAAGTTTTAAATTACTGAATTGTTTTGATCATTTATAAGACCGAGTTTTTGGTTTTTTTTTTAACTTCTTATCAAATTATTTATTTTTCATACAAAATCTCGTGATTTTTTTTTAATTTCGAAACACAGTACACATCAAGTTATATGAAAATAAAAATCTTTGCTTTATAGATAAGTTAAATTGAATATTCTTTTTAATTTATGTCTAAAACGGCGATATTTCACAGCTTTTAACTGGTGAAGGTGAATTTAGACAGTCGAGATCGAATCTTCTCAGGACTCGCGAATCTGATAAATTTGTCAAAGGTACAACTCTATTTGATAATTAATTTATAATATCAAAATATATAAAATAAATAAAAGATACAAAATTTGAATATAAAGAGAGAGAAATATAAGCGATAAACAGAAAAAAAACAATTTTGATTCGTTTAATTAAACCCTGAATACCGTTTTCCGTTTCTGATTGGACGAACGATAAATATCAAATAGCGATTTCCGTTTCTCGTTTCTCATTGGCTAAAACTATGAATAGCGTTTTCGTTTTAAACTCGAATTAACGATATCGATCGGAAACTATGGGTTTCCGTCGCAAACCCCTAGTTTCCGTTCAATTTCAATCGAAAACTAGGGTTTTCGTCGAAAACTATGTATACCGATCGGAAACCCATAGATAACGTGCGGTATACCTAGTATTTCGCACGAAAACCCCTAGTTTCCGTTCGAAATACTAGGTATACCGCATTTTTGTTACTATCGCGTGCCATAGTCGTTGAAAAGTAAGATTCTCATAGAATTTATAAATGTCTTAAAATATAAATGTGATATCGATTCATTGTGTCTTAGTTATAAGTAGAGTAAGCTTTCAAATATTTGAGACAAACTATAGTGTCACAAAATTCAATATGTTCCAGCCTCCCCGTAAATAAAAACACTGTTCTTTTCATTTTATCACGCTTAAAAACAGGCACGGATACAGGCAATTTGAAAACGGGGTTTCAAATAAGAAATAAGAAAGTTAAAGGAAATTTCGTAGTGAAACACCAGGATATTCATTAAAAACACATGATTGTCCAAAAAAGAGGGTTCCAACCCCTGGAATCACCCCTTTTGTATCCGCCAATGTAAAAACACACAAGTTTGTGATAGATTGAAATATATTTATTTCGAGCATTAAATACACGCAGACACGTATAAGCAAGTAAGAAACAAGTTTGTAAAGGGGCAACTAGAATTTGAGTTTCTAAAATTAGATATAGTTTTTAGATTATATGACAAATGAATCTTTATTTCACAGATATTGTGCAAAAATCAATGATATGCAGAAAGAAAGTAATGATCCAGTTTTTGAGGCAAATTTGAGTGTTTTAGACAATTCCGGCCATCAAAAACACCTACTAGGACAAGATTGATTGATTGATTGAATATTGTTTAACGTCTACTCAGCAATATTTCAGCTATATCAAGACGAGACCAGTTTGTTAATAAATAATCACTTTGGGGTATGGAAAGGGCCATGGGACGGGAAATTCTGACTGCCACTGGTAAAGTAGGGTGAAATCGTCAAGGGCAGGGGAATTTAGCCTTGTAGCCGATCTCCTACGGACCCCCCAAAAAGAGCTTGCTACGAGGGTTCTTTAACGTGCAGGAAGCGTGGCATTTCTTCTAACACGTGGACCTGAGTTTACATCCCATCCGAAAGATGGGTTGTGTATTTATTAATCCCGCACAACCACGGAATGGGTCTTATTTCTATATCCCGGGACCCTCGGGGTCAGCCTTCGTTTAGGAGGGGTCACACCCCGCAAGCCGGAGATACTAAGTCCTATTTCTATATCCCGGGGTTCCCTCGGGGTCCTCTGTTAGGAAGACTCATACTCCAAGCTCAGAGGATGCTGCGGGTCTATTCATAAGCCAGGACCGCGCACGGCGGACTAAGACAAGAAAGAAACTCTCAAACATGACAAGAAAGTCAAACCTCATCTTCATATCCATTTTGCCAATCTAAATATTATATAGATGTTAAAAACATTTTTATATTTGAAAACATGCACTCATACAGATGTAGAGAGTGGACAACCGTCCTTTTCAGTTATAGAGTACTTATTACAATTATCGCGGTCAGTCCGGTGCCGCAAACACACAAAGTCCTGTCCATCGAATAATTTTAATAACTTGTTATAATCAGTATTTATGTACTAGCAGCTCTATTTAAAAGCAAATGAAATATTCTCCGTTTGTAAAGTCGCCTTTGTATGTACTTTATACCCCAATATACTCTTTTCTTTTTCAAAACAGCTTGTAAAAGGTGACAGTCCTTACATTTTCATTGCAATGTTACCCTTTGTGTTACAGATTTTAAGAGGTAGGAATAATTATGCTAAAGTGATCATATATGCCGATCTATGTATTAAATTCTGTAATGTAAAACATGTCGAGAAATGAATAAGATAACATACATATTTTGAGAGAAAAATGACAAACTAACCTCCGTGTTTTCGTTATAAACCACAAAAAGTCTGTTGTTGAACCCGATTAGTCTGGTCAAGTAGAGAAAAATCCCGAAAAGTACTTTACCACTCCGCAACGTGATCTTGGGTGCGGTATTAACATAGAAAGAACAAACTTTATATGGAACCACTCGGTGACCATTATGTTCAAATATAATCATAGCTGGTCAAGTGGTTCCAGAGAAAATTATTTTTGACTTCATTTTCCCTTGGGTACTATGTTTAATATGTTCCCCGGCGGCTCCCATCTTGGAAGAACTGCGAACCTGCCGCACATATGTGAGAATCGAAGTCCTGGAAAAACTAAACTTGTTTTGCGATTCAAACTTGACCTCTTTATTAAACAGCTTTTGAAATACTAGTCAAAACATGTAAAAATCGTGAAAATTCCACAAAAGGGCAATAACCCCTCTATAGGTTCAAAGATTTCCTTAAAAATAGCAGGACAGGTAGATCTTAATATGTTGATTCTTTCTAAGTTCGATCAAAAATAGGTTTTGAATTCTCTTCAGAATTGCAAGGTAGGTAGATCTCATGATTTGATCATTTAACCCCAGTCTGTAACGGTATCCGAGTTATAAAACTGGCTTTTGCTAGTGTTGGCATAACCGATGTATCATTTCAATGTACACAAAAATGTTGATTAGATATCAACTGTGAAGTCTTAGAAGCTTTTCAATTTTTTCCGGTGTTGTCGGCTTATTTGCAAGAAGTTCTTAAATCAAAGAAGTTATTTCATCATATTATCTATAAAACAACGGCAGTAGAATACGCAAGGTACAAAGGAGTGGTATTTACAAAAAGAGAAGTCCAAGACATATTAAAAAACGATAACACAGCAAACAATGACGTTAGACAGCTAAAACACAGAAATAAAAACACAACAATCAAAACCCAAACACTCACAATGTAAAATCCCATGAAACTGAGATTGACATCAGGTGCTCCAAAAGGGTAAGCATGTCATGCTCTCTTAACAGCACCCGTCGTACGGGTAGTAAAGAAATTATGTTTTTTGACAGATCTATTTGATAGCTGTTTGGTAAACGTCATTTCCTAATCCTAAGACATAACCATTTAGTGTTACTTCTCTTAGCTCCAAACAGTTCCTGGTAAAAAAAATTTCAAGATTTTGTTATAACTTTAGTTTTTCAAACGTTTATAAGGACAAACCGATACCACAAAAACAAAGGAAAAACTAAACTTTAACGGTATGATATACGAGAAAACACAAAACACTAAAGCGCTAATAGTGTGAACTCCCTTTAAAACCCAAAGCAACATCATGTGTAGTTCGGAAGGGTAAGTGTGTCTTTCCTCTAAACAGCGCCTGCCACTCTGAAAGTGGCTCAATCTAGGCATGAAATCATAATTGGTATAGTCAACTCCGGTAAGACGTGAATCCAGCTTAAAATGTCCGCTTTCATATGGGACACTGACACTTCACATCTTTCAATGATGTAATGATGACGGCTAAGTAGAATTTCTTGAGGGATGAAATTAACATGCATGAAGGCTGCACAAATCCCTGACTTAGCAGCATTTGGGACGGTGTTTTTGCTCGTTAATAAAACGCTGTACAAACTTCAAGCTCGACAGTAACGAACCAACTGTAAAATGTATACTCCATAGGCTGGAGAGGTAGGTATATTGCTGCTAAGAAAGAGAAAATTGAATATTTAGATAGCAACAACTTTGAACTTTGATTGCATCCTTTGAAGTTTGTTTCCCATCATTCTCGCTTCTCTCTAGTATATCCTGCCCATGCAGCATCAATTTAGTAATGTTGTAAGAGCTGGTCTCTGTTAGGTTTATTTCTAAAAATCGACCAAGTAATATTTCTAAAAATCGACCAAGTAATATTGCCAGTCCTGTTGTGTTTATTGCATGCAAGAAATATTAATCTTCATAATACAACAAAAAAAGCAGCTGGTGTTTTATTCAACAATAGCAATATATGAAATATGTAAAACAAAAAATGGACTTATTTTAAAAGTCACAATGACTTTAATTTCAAGCAGTGGTGTCTTATATACAATAGTCATTAGAACTGAGGAAAAATTACCCTTATACTGTTTTAGTATCATAATAATACTGTCTCGTTGATATTATTTTTGTTCATATTTGTTGTCATTGTTTGAATGTATGTATTTGCTGCAACCCTCATTGGTTATATTGTTTTCAATAAAGTTTAATTTCAAAAGTGTCTGCCTTTGCAGCTATAATGTTTAGTCATCTCAGAAATAATTAAAAAATGATCTTTACAAATACGGTCTCTCATCAAAACTGTTTTTGTCTCGCCTGATTTAATTAAAACATAATGGCCTTCATCTTAATTTTATGTATCAAAAGTTTTTCATTTTGAGTGGTTCCAGAGGAAACGATCCATAGGGTGCAATGTTGAAAGATGCTCCCCGCTGTCAGCCATCTAGGATAAGGTTTTTAGTACATCAAAACCACAAAACTCAAAGACTATTTTGATCATATTTCGTTGAAATTGTTCAAGTGGTTCCAGAGAAGAAGATTTTTTAATATATTTCAGATAGGGTTCTGTGTTAAACTATGTTCCTGCTGGCGGCAATCTTGGATGATGTATCATCATAAAAATTACAAATCTTGAATGGGCCTACCCAAGGATTATTATGTTCTAATTTAATCGAATTTGTTTCAGCACTTTCAGTGGAGAAGATCTTTGAATATATTTCCCATAGGCTTCTTTGTTAAACAATATTTTCCGCTTGCAGTCATCTTGGATGAGGTATCAACATAAAATATCACAAAGTTTGAAAGGGGCCATCCAAGGACTATTACATTAAAATTTCCTCAAAATTGTTCAAGCCATTTCAAAGGAGAAAATCTTTGATTATATTAAGCATAGGGTCCTATGTTAAAATATGTTCTGACGACCATCTTAGGTGCGGTATTAACATAGAAATCACAAACTTTATAGGGAACCACTCAGTGACTATTATGTTCAAATATAATCGTTACTGGTCAACTGATTCCACAGAAGAATATTTTTTTTATTTCATTCCCCTTGGGTACTATGTTAAACTATGTTCCCAGCGGCTCCCATCTTGGATGAACTGCGAACCTGCCGCACATATGTGAGAATCGAAGTCCTAGAAAAACTTAACTTTTTGTGATTCAAACTTGACCTTTTTCTTAAATAGATTTTGAAATACAGTTTTTTGGATTATCTTCAGAATCGCAAGGTAGGAAGATATCTTGATTCCGATCATTTAATCCCAGTCTGTAACGGTTTCCGAGTTATGTACAAAAACAACAATTTACCACTATATTTTATTAATTAAAAACAGCTGTCATGTTGCTCAGTCTACGGACTTAAAATTAAAAACTTGAAACCAGGTAGATACCCTGGAGATGATTCAGTCTAAGCTTGGTTAGTATTGGCCAACAGTTTCAGGGACGAAAATCTTGAAAAAGTTAACGTCGACGGACGACGGACGACGACGACGCCGGAGGCAAAGTGATGGCAAAAGATCACATGACACTTTTGGCCAGATGAGCTAAAAAGGAATATAACTTTCTGCAATATTGCTGCATTTTTTTTTATTTTTCTCTAATTTTCATATCTCTTATCTTTATATATTTTCCCTTATGTCGCTTTATTGCTGATTCACGTTTTTCCTTATTCCATTTTTAATCTAATGTGGTTCTCGATTTTCTGTGAAAAGCACCCAATACCTTTGCATGAAGTACTTCTGTATGCCTTAATAATTTTACGATACCATTCTCGGGTATTTTATCTGATAGATCTTTAGCTATGCCATGACCTATAACATATCTGGTTTTAGGCAATTTAGTTCTCCACATGCTTGGTTAAAACTGATTGAAATAAATGAATATAATAACGGTTGGTTATGGCAGTGATTCTAGTAATGGCTGGTTAAGAAATTTCAGATCAAGTCACGTGTCGCTGTCAAGTATACAAAACAAATAACAATACGTGAACTTTAGACCAGTTCAAACAAGCAAAAGCTTATATATGATAATAAGTGAAAAGTAAAAATAAGTAAAAACTTTAAAAAAATATATTGTAACAAAACAATGAAATGTCCTTTTATGTCCAAAAGTATACTCAAAACGTTCCGACTTTTTTTTTAACATTAAACATTTTTTGAAATTATGGATTTCCTTTGTTTGGGTTCTAGTGCTGCTGATGAGGAATTGATTTCCGAAATGGCCATACAGCTCATTGAAATTATTGCAGTTGGAGTTAACATATGTGTTATGGTCTAATGTTCATTTACTCCATATCCTTTCGTAAAATATTGAAGATACTTTATAATATTACTACAAACTTAATGTGCTCGGAAATTATTATTAATGGTGTTTTCTATTTAAAGGCTCTGTCACACTGTCATAAATCAAGGTTTGCCTAAGTACGAGAATATTTTCTACACGTTAGTGCGTTTTGTGTATGTATACACGCCACAAAAACAACGACACTCTTTAAAAATGCCTGAATGATAAAGAGTTAATGCGTCTGAAATATTTAAACATGTTCCAAATTTCAAGTGTTCGCCAACGTGCTGATATGTTAAACGTTAAACAAACAACAAGATTCACGTTGTACACACGCTTTGTATATATTAGCTGTTTAACGTACGTACAACGAACGACCACCACGCGTCCTTGTGACTCATGGTTTAGACTCATGATAATTGGTTAGCAAAAAGATGTTGACTGTCTTAATATCATTGCACAGAACGTTTTCCTTAATCAAATCGAGAAAATGATTATCATTTTAAGTGAAGACAATTCCAAGGGATTTTGTTATTTATTAGTATTTAATGTTCCTTTTTAAATCATTTTAAGAAAAAAACTTCAAAATGAACATTAGATCAGATAATCTCTGCATGTTTTGAAATGATAAATCAATGGCTGCGATCTTGCAGAATAGCGAGGTGGCGTAATCGATGTGGCATTTCAATGTACGCAATAATGTTGATTGGATATCAACTGTGAAGTCTTAAATGTTTTTCAATTTTTTTTCGGTGTTGTCGGCTTTTTTGCAAGAAGTTCTTCATCAAAGAAGTTATTTTATCATGTAACGTGTAAGGAACCTAGAGCGGTCAAAAGAGGTTCGTTAACAGAATAACTTCGGATTCCCGTTTTTAGAATATACAAGCAATTTGCCATAAAGAATTCAACCCTTTAGTAGCGTCAAATAAACACAATGCACTTTCAACTATGTACAAAGGAAATCACTAAAACTTTGCACTTTATTCTTAAATCTATAAAATACACATAAACAATTCCATATTTACATATCAAGCACGATTTTTTGTCATCCCACAATATTATCCAAATGATCCATAAAATTCATTCAAATGTCATATGGCATTTCGGAATATTAACCCAGCAAATTGAACTATCCAAGTTGGTAGGTCAAAATGCACAGTTCAAATAACCAATTCCTAATACCTAGCAAATTGACACTCATTTGAACACAATGAACATAAATGTTATTTGAATGGTCAGTATTCTAAACTCTACAAAGATATACACTATATACAGTATTCTATGAACGTGGACACAGTACATGACATTCCACTGTCAAATTGCTACAAGCAGTATGCCCTGTCAAATTGCTACAAGTAATGTGCACTGTCGAGAATGCAGAATAATAGCACTTATCAAACAGAACACAAGATGTCAAAGAACAAAAGTTATTTACAGTTTCCAAACGCATATTTCACAATAACATTAGATATTCACGTTGCAATATGACAAGACAATGATCAATGGTTGCCAATTGCACATTTAACAAGTCAACTTGCCTTATCCCTTGATGTTACTGTATTCCAGAATTACGAAAATGTGTAATAGGTATTTTACTCTCACATGGAATCACTATTTCCAAAGAAAAATCCCTCTTATATACACAGATCCGGTGTTACACATTCACGATGGTCAACACGCTGACGATGAGACCTGGATTTGGCTTCTTTATATACTCCCGGGTGAGTATATCATTATGCTATATAAGGTGGACAGGATATTAAGACCTAAATATTAATTTTCGAGGGATGACAGGTTATTTCAGGTTCTCCAAAAGATGGGAGCAATATAATGTGTCATACTTATAACTATCTAAATACAAATACATGTTTTTCTCCCCGCATTATAAATACTCTTTATCAAAATGTTTCGTTACTTTACTTGAAAAATCCATCAGTCTGGAAATAATTTCAACAATATAAACCAATCAAATGGGTCTTCGTTGTGAATCTGAATGTAGGTTACACAAAAATTTGAACTGGTTTCCGATATCTAATAACTACCTGGAGGGCATTTTCGTCACAATCATATTATCTTTAAAACAACAGTAGAATAAGCAAGGAACAAAGAAGTGGTTTTTACAAAAATTGAAGTCCAAGACATATTAAAAAAAAACGATTACACAGCAAACAATGACGTAAGCCAGCTAAAAAAACAGAAATAAAAACACAACATTCAAAACCCAAACACTCACAATGTAAAATCTCATGAAACTGAGATTGACATCAGTTGCTCCGGAAGGGTAAGCATGTCATGCTGTCTTAACAGCACCCGTCGCACGGTTAGTAAAGAAATAATGTTTTTGACAGATCTATTTGATAGCCGTTTGGTAAATGTCATTTCCTAATCCTAAGAGATATCATTTAGTGCTTCTTATCTTAGCTCCAAACAGTTCCTGGTAAAACTTTTTCAAGTTTCTGTTATAACTTTAGTTTTCAAACATTGACAAGGACAAATAGATACCACAATAACGAAGGAAAAACTCAAATTTAACAGTATGATATACGAGAAAACGCATAAAAACTAAAGCGCTAACAGTGTGAACTCCCTTTAAAACCGAAAGCAACATTATGTGGTCCGGAATGGTAAGCGTGTCTTTATTCTTATCAGCACATGTCACTCTGAAAGTGGCTGGATGTAATAAAAAAATCATAATCGGTATATAGTCAACCCCTGGAAGACATGAATCCAGCTTAAAATGTGCGCTTTTACATGGGACACTGACACTTCACATCTTTCAATGATGTGATGTTGATGGCCGAGTAGAATTTCTTGAGAAATGAAATTAACCATGTTAACAAACATGAAGGCTGCACAAATCCCTGACTTAGCAGCATTTGGGACGGTGTTTTTGCTCGTTAAAAAATCACTGTACAAACTTCAAGCTCGACAGTAATGAACCAAATGTAAAATGTATACTCCATAGGCTGGTAGGTAGATGTATATTGCTGCTAAGAAAAGGAAAGTTTTCATATTTAGATAGCTACAGCTTTGAAACTTTGATAGCACCCCTTTGAAGTTTGTTTCCCATCTTTCTCGGATTTCTCTAGTAAATCCTGCCCATGCAGTATCAATTTAGTAATGTTGTACATGTAAGAGCTGGTCTCTGTTAGGTTTATTTTTAAAAATCGCACAAGTAAAGAGGAAAAAAATTATATTGTACATAGTAAATGATAGTGTGAACTCGGGGATATTTTGAGTCTACTTAAATATACTAGTATATATTACAATTATTATTTTTGATTTATCCATTTATTGTCATTTACACTTCCTTGTCCATTTTCCGTGTCCTTAACTGACAATGAAAAATTATACTGGTCATTCTATTGTTCAACGCTTTAGGATATCGTTTCCTGTATTTGATCTATACAATGTATTTCGTATCCGTATCAATTTCTAAATCACTAGATTAAATAAAAATTAACTATGTTATGAGCTGGATTATGCAAATTTAACGACAGCGTATTGTATAGAAATATTATACCATTATAGTATCATTGGTTTAAAATCTTCAGGATACCTTATCATATAGTGATAAAGTCGTCATGGAAACTTGCCCAACCTTATCTTATTAGTAGTATTGGGTCCTAGTATCTTTATAAGGATACCACCCAATACATGGCCATTGGGTCCCCGTTAATCCTTTATGTAGAAAAATAAAAGCTAAAGTAATAGTAAGAAATAATAGTATAATAAGACAAATAACAAGGGATCTGGGACAAAAATTGTTTTAAAAGTTGGGCTCCAGGCTCTTACATAAAGGCGCTGGAGTCAAGTCACAGACAGCTGTTGAGCTCATGTTGTTACCCAAATCTATATGAATTGAGATGATTATAAGATTATTCAAAACCAAGATTAATATAATGTATGAAAAAATCCATGGAGACTGCTAGACAGAAAAACTTCAGATTCCAAAGGTACTCCGACAAATCTCACTAATATTTGATTATTTTCTCCTCTCATCATTCCAAAAAATCAAACAAATCAACAAATGTGTGACTGTGTGATATTTACACAATAGTAAATGACATTGAAGGCAATATCACAAAATCTGGACTGTCAAGGGTTGTGATATGGGCCAGGAAAACTGATATGGCCAGAGGCGAAGGCGAGGGTCATATCAGTTTCCTTGTCCATATCACCACCCTAATGCAGCCCAAATTTTGAAATATTGTCAACAATGTCATTTACTATTGTGTTTATTGCACTGAAGAAATATTGAGTCACAGACAGCTCTTGAGCTCGTGTTGTTACCCAAATCTATATGATTTGAGATGATTATAAGATCATTCCAAACCAAGTAATCTTCATTATACAAATAAAAACAGCTGGTTTATAGCAATATATGAAATATGAAAAATAAAAAATGGACTCCTCACAGGAAGGGATCTTGATGGAAGCTGTATACTGAGGGTACATAACTTAATTTGTCAGTTGGTAATGGGTCTGGAGCTGGCATGTCAGTTAACTGCTAGTAGTCTCTTGTGATTTCATGTTTATGTCCGTATATTTAGTTCTTTCAGTTTCATTTTTCACAGTTGACTCAGTCCTGTTGCCAACTGAATTTTACTGTTGTTACGATCGTTTTTTTATTTATCACATTGGCTATAGGGGGAAGGTTTGGGCCCAATAAAACTAGTTTAACCCCGCCGCAGCAGGTTTGCGCCTGTCCTAAGTCAGGAAATTTATTAAGCCTTTGTGTGTCTTGTCTGTTTTCTAGTTAGTTCACTTTATGTCTATCGGAGTCTAGGAAGATGCTTATTTCGCTGAACTTGATTATTCTTTTATTTAGGGGCCAACTCCGACCTACCGTTGGATGTGGGGTTTCCTCACCGTTCATTGAAGATCTTATGGTGGCTTTGAGTTGTTATTGCTCCCCTTAGGGTCGTTGTCTCTTTGACACATTCCCCGTTTCCCTTCTTTTTCTTATTTTAAAAGCCACAGTTGCTTTAATTTCAAACAGTGGTAACTTATATACAACAGTCATTAGAACTGAGGAGAGATTACCCTTACACTGTTTGAGTATCCAAATAATACTGTCTCGCTTATATCATTTTTTTCATACTAAGTCTTGTTGTCATTGCAAAAGCAGGAAAACAGCAAACACCTACAATGGCCAGGAACTACAATCACATGCCACAATTTACAAGCAAACTGCACCAGAAAAACAATAAAGAAAACAAGAGACATACATAAATAACGATAGGAACTCGTGATAGCCGGACTTGGTACCGGCACTAGTAAAAGCCAGTGGTAGGGTTAAACCGGTTTATGGGTACCCAAACCTGCCCTTTCTCTATCCCGTTTCCTTATAGTATCATAAACATACGAATAAAACCCAATACAGTTAGACTACTAACTCAATGACCACTATCTTGGAACAAAAAAAGCATAAGACAAAAGGTAATTTTGAAAGAAGGGTCAAAGAGTGCTCGCCACAAAACTGCCGGCTAGCTCAAGGAATCTAGTCTGCTGGTAAAACACTGTCGCACTACGGAAGAAAAATCAAACTCAAAACTCCCCGAAGGGTTTGGTAAAGAGTCTTCATGTATTTCAGTAGACATCGGCAATATCAGTGAGAGGCCAGTATATATGTAAAGTCTTCAGGTCACTGGAATCCAAAGCCAATTTAACGGATTTGTTCAGAATATCTCGTCGATATCCACTATTACGTAAAGAATGTAAGTTACGTCCCAGTTTTTCTGGATTATTTATCAGTTTTTTACATTTTTTAACAACATTTCCATAAAATCGAGGATGAGAAATGCCCTTTGTAATTAGCGGTTTGCGAGATATATACACCCCGTAGGATGGAGCTAGGGGAACGTCGCCGTCAAGAAAGGGGAAATTAGTAATTGTAAAATCAAAATCATCCCTTTTATCATAAACTTTAGTTTTTATTTTACCAGAGTCAATGGTGATACTTAGATCCAGAAAAGGGCAGTATTTAGAATCATTGTTTGCCTTATTTAATTTCAGTTGTTATGGGTAAATGGTGTCAACATAAGCTAAAAACTGGGGATTGTCAATAGTAAGGATATCGTCAATATACCTGCTATTATCATCGAAAATAGAAATAAGTTTATCACTATTGTTTGAATGTATGTATTTGCTGCAACCCTCATGGGTTATATAGCTTTCAATAAAGTTTAATTTTAAAAGTGTCTTCCTTTGCAGCTAAAATGTTTAATCATCTAACCAAAAAAAATTAAAAAATGATCTTTACAAATACGTTCTCTCATTTACGCCTGATTTAATTAAAACATAATGGCCTTCATCCTAAGTTTATGTATCGAAAGTATTTCAAGATTTGATAATCAATGCATTAGTGTTCATTTGGTAAGATGGAACATACTAATTTAACATTGTAATGTCATTTCATTTTTAAATTTTACCTAATTTTAACAAAAACTCCACATAAATTACAGGAAGGTTTTGTTTGTATTTGAAGGAAGACAACTCCAACTCACAAAAAAATTATTTAAAAAACGATCTCTACAAATACGGACTCTCATTTAAGCTGTTTGCCATTGAATTAACTTCGATTTGTCATTTTTAACAGTTGTAAAATAATGTTACCGTACTTTATCCAAAACTTTGAAATTAAATGTTAATTGTTGTTTGTTTCAATTGGTTGATTGACGTAAGTCTCACTGAATTTGATTATTTCCAATACATATGGAAAGAAAACAATACTTTTTAAAAATGCTCCATGCTTTTCAAGGGATAATATTTTCAGCGTACACTTATCGACAAGAGTGGACCATTCTAAGATAGGTATTGGCAGGTATTACCTGAAGTCAGATGATAAACAAGTCTCACTTTGACTTTTACCATGTGTGATGGACCCCCTTTTAACATGTTTAAATCAAGAAAAAACATATCCATCAATGAAATAATTCACCAAAATACTCCAACATGTAATTGGATTATGCACATGCATTAAACGCAAAAGAAATATTTGAAAGAAATTGTAAATGTACTGCTAATTTCTATTCGGTGTTTACAAACAAAAAGTCTGGATTACAATTGTTAACCCCGAACGAGTACACCTTACTATTATTAGAAGGTCAACTCGTGTCATCTATTTCATCAAGTTACTTGGTCGTCCTTAAAATAGGACAGTCCATCACTTAGAAGAAATTTCCACCTGTTTGAAAGATATTGTGAAAATGTACATGACTGCAGACTTTTGTGCTTGTCGTAAACGGTCAATTCAACATTTTCTGTTATATATGTTTATTCCTGATTAATGAAGATTAGTGTAAAAATAAAGCTGAGATCGTTAGATTTCCGTTATCTAAAGGAAGTGGAACAGACTGTAAGTAGAAAACAGACAAAACACATAAAGGCTCAGTACATTTCCTGACTTCTGCTGCAGCGGGGTTGAATTAGTTTTATTGGGCCAAAACCTTCGCCCCTAGCCAATGTGATAAATCAAAAAACAAAAGTAACAACATTAAAATTCAGTTAGCAACAGGACTGAGTCAATTGTGAAAAATGAAACTGAAAGAACTAAATATACGGATATAAACATGAAATCACAAAAGACTATTAGAAGTTAACTGGCATGCCAGCTCGACACTCATTACCAACTGACAAATGAAATTATGTACCCTCAGTAAACGACTACCACTAAGACCCCTTTTCGTGAGGATTTAAATAACCCATGCCCATGCAATACTCATTTAGAATTTTAGATCTGTTTTGTTAATATGCAAAGACCCTGTCAAAAAAACTATGTTAATACCAAAGAAGGCCATACGTAATGACTTGACGACAATACCGTAATTATAACCCTTATGAATTAGATGATTTAAAGGTTTAATAAGTTTGTTACTTTATTGGCATTACTTTTGTATTCATTTGCTGATTACCCTTTGGAAAAAGACAAAATAAAAAAGCCACAATTTTGAGACTGTCAGGGAACTGTCCGACCGATTAAAAACACGTTTATGTCATAGTCGATGCCACCAACAAGAGATCGAATTTCCCAATTGCATTTTTGGGGCAGGATGGCCAGTACATTTAATTGTACTACTACTACTTAAGCAGTGCGTCCGTGTAAAACATCAATATTTGAATATATTTTACTTTTGATAAATACTTAATTATATCTATAATTAAATGTTTACAAATTCACTAGCAGATATTTTATGATCTTGTTTGGCCATTTTAATCTTATCACATCTTTACAAGCTTCACAAAATTTTGTTTAGACTGTGTAAGATATTCAGTCGTATTTAAAGATATTTGCTTTCAAGGACAATCAAGATCTGTTCAGTTGATCCAGATCAAACAAGATAACTGCGTTCAAGGGCGATCAAGATGTGTTAAGTTTGTCTAGACCAAACAAGATGAAATCGGGATCTTGTTTCATCTGAACAAACTTAATTCATCTTGATCATTCCTGAACCCAATTAGCAAGGGGATCTTGTTTAATCTTAAAATATCTTAAAACGTCTTGATTGTCCTTGAAATCAATCATCTTGAAAACTAACTTAAATTCTTAATCCGTCTTAACAAAATTGTGTTAGGACTGTCAAGATCGTGGTAAGATCAAAATGGCCAAACAAGATCAAAACATATCTGCTAGTGTAAAAAGTAGGGGTTCTTGAGAATCAGTTGGAAATGATCAACGACGATTTGAAGAATATTCATGGTGAAGTTGTGCCTAATGTAGAAGAAAAAATATTGTTGAAAGTAACGAAGGACTTTAGCTAGAACTCTGGGGACGTAAGTGGAATGTGATCATTAGAGGTTTAAAATGTTGGGTGCAGAAACTCCAAAGGTGACGGAGATTATTCTTAGGAAGTTTCTACAGAACACACTTGAAATGGAGGTCGCTGTAAGTCTATACTCATAACGGCTGTGCATAGACTCTCATCGGGCCCGGAGGGCAAGTGTAATGTTATTTTACGTCTATCGAGCCTCATTGACCGGGACGACACAATTAGATATGCTACAAAACTGCAACCGGGATCAGGATTTAGTGGCTCGCCTGACTTACCGTCGTCCCTGTCCGTTCTAAGGGGGATTTATTGAAGGAAGGAAAAGAAATGGAACCAGAGAAACGTCGTCGACATCGACTTGTCTACATGAAAAATGCTCCTTTCTAGAAACTAGTCAGGAAAAGTTAACTGTAAAAGGAAGGTTTCCAGAAACTGTATTTTTCCGTGTTTGAACATTATTAAACATCTGATTTTGCTATTTTCTTTTATTTGATTTTTCACTATATATACATTATATATATTATGATTTTCGAATCCTTGCTTGTTTTTATTTCAATGATACACTGCTAAAACAGCAAACAGCTGATAGTGGGTAGGGCAAAAATTCCTTATAGTTAAAATGGGCGGAGTTACTAAATGTGTATTGAGTTTTTCTTCCGAAACATCTCGGACAAATATGACAGCTTCTAGTGAGAAAAAAATCGCTTGGCAAATTTAAAATAAGTTTTTAGCATTTTAGTACAAATATGTAATAATTATCAACGTTGAAAGCTAGGTGAGCACCTATTTGTTTATGATAGTCAATGAATATAGGTTCATAGCACAAAAATACTTAATTCATACACGTAGGGTCAACACTTTTTTATATTAAAATATAAATGGCTAAAACTTATCTAGTCCATATACATTTAAAAAACTTAGCAAGAAAAATCTGCAATCTCATTATAAGAACATGTAGCACTATCGCGTTATAACGAGATAATTTTCGCGTTATAAGGAGATAATTATCGCGTGATAACGAGATAAATGACAATTTTCTGGTTATTACGAAATAAGACACCCTTATCGCGTTATAACGAGATAATTATCGCGTTATTACGAGAAAATATCGCGTTATATCGAGAAACTATCTCGTTATTAGGAGATAATCAACTCGTTGTAACGAGATAATTATCTCGTTATTACACGATAAGAATTTTTTTTTCTTTGTGAACCTAATCGGCTTTCGTAATATGGTTTACGATACAAAAATTTATGAAAATGGTAATTGCATAATTCTTAATATGACCACTCATGAGTATTGTATAATATTAGTTGCGCTCTATGGCCCTAATGATGATTCCCCCGATTTTTATCGCAAAATTCAGGATCACGTAAATAATTTTCAAAATTCTTCCATTATAATTGTGGGAGACTGGAATGCAGTTCAGAATTTCGATTTAGACACAATAAATTTTAGGTCCAAAAAAACGTAAAGCAAATTCTTAAATAAAAGAAATGAAAGAGTCTATTGACCTTTTAGACATTTGGCGTTTGAGAAACTCAGATAAAAAAAGATTTACCTGGCATGGTCCAAACCAAACACAAAGAAGGCTTGATTATTTTTTAATATCTAGTGACTTAGAATATCTTCTAGACAAAACTGATATAGGTGTTAGTTACAGGTCAGAACACTCTCCAATATATCTGACTTTTAAATTTAATGACCAAATCAAGGGGAAAGGAACTTGGAAATTCAACAATAGTTTTTTATATGATAAAGACTACATTCAAGAAATTAAAGAATGTATAAATAAACGTGTTATTTAATATAGTCAGTCATAAGCCCCATTTACATGCACAAGATTTTCATTGGTATGTAAATTTACACATGTGCAAAACTACACCAGTATGTAAAAGTATTTTTGCTATGCATTTACATGCATTTAATCTGAGGTGTATATTTCAATTTAAAAAGCTAACTATATGAAGTGAAAAGGGTCGAAAAACATGTAAAAAATTAAAGGTTTTCGTTAGATGTTGGAAATTTGTAGAATGATAGAAAAACATAAAGTTGTATTGTATCTTTTTTTATTTTTTTCAATCGGAGTCCAACTTCCCCTTTAATAAGCCAAAAGGCAAAAATCAGACAAAACTGTCAGAGAAGTCTGAATCTTACAATTATAATAGTTCAGTGGGTGAGCATCAATTTCATGATTCAAATCAAGTAGCAAGATCCTTTTCTTCTATTTCATTTACAGAAACAGTATTTTGCACAGTGTGCATTGTTTAGTTTGCATTTACATGCTCAAAATGCACACCATAAATATTTACACATGTGCAAATATACATTTACACTTGCCCCTAACCTCATGCAAATTTACACCCTCTGTTAAAGTTACACACGTATGCAGTTGCCTTTACATGCAGTAATTGCACACCAGTGCAAATTTGCATGCCTTTGTAAAAATATGCATGTGTGTAAAGCTGTGCATGTAAATGGGGCTATATAATGAAAATATCCCGTTAAATGAAGTAGAATTATCCTTAAATCCACATATTTTCTGGGAACTCTTTAGGGAAAACAATATCGTACTCGTCATACATAAAGAAAAAAATTCTGCAGAGGAAAAAGAGAAAAGATGAATTTTAAATTTTTAGGGAAAAGAGGGTTCCAGGAATAATGATAAGAGCAAAAGCAAAATGGGAAGCCGAAGGAGGAAAATATACAAACTGTTTTTGTAATTTAGAAAAAAAGACATTTCTAAGAAAAAAATAATTCCGAAACTCATAGATGATAAAAAAATGAAATTACAGATCAATTTCAAATACTAAATGAACAGAAAAATTTTATGAAACCTTGTACTCATCATCGAACCAAATTCTGGATGAGAGTTATGAAAATCTTTTGTTTGACTCTGACAACCCATTCTTATCCAAATTGTCAGATGATGAAAAAATTTTGGCGGAGGGTGAACTGAATTATAATGAATGTTTAATCGCTTTAAAAAAAATATGAAAAACAGAAAGTCACCTGGACTTGATGGATTTACTGGATCCACCCCGCCAGTCACCAAAGAAAACTCTTATTGTTCATGTTGTTGATCAGTTCAATAAATAGGGAGCAGAAAAAATTCTGCTTATGAATCCTCTAAGTATCAGTTCTATTGGAAATAAGTTTAACATTTTCTGGATATCTTTAGTAATTGGAGTAAATTATGCTCTGAAAATGCAGAAACAGGGGAGGAAATTTTGAGCCAAACCATATGGTTCAACAAAAACCTTAAAATAGGCCAAAACACAGTTTTTTATGATAAATGGTGTAATTTAGGTATATTCTTTATAAATGACCTCATCGACCTCATCGACGAACATAACAGCTTCTACAGTTATGCAGAGTTTAGTCAATTACATGACATAAACATTGATTTTATTCAATTTTATGGAATAATGCACATGATCCCAGCATCTTGGGAAGAAAAGGTGCAAAATGTCCAGAAACTAGAAATAAAAGCATCAGTCAATCTAGATTTTTTAAGGAAAAATAAAAAATCCAGTCAGTTTTTCTATAGCAAATTCATTGATTTGTATGCAGGAAATCCTTTGGATAAGCAATTGTAATGGAATGATGTTTTGAACTAAACTATTATAGACTCCAAAAAAACAAATATATTGTTTTTCAGTACAAAATATTAAATCATAGTCTAAGTATAAATTCAAGGTTGTTTAAATGTAAGATTTAGGAAACAGACCTATGTAGCTTTTGCAACGAAACTAAAGAGACTATTTTTCATTATTCTGCTCCTTGGTTAAAACATTGTGGCTAAACTTGGCTGAAACTCTGCATAACAGTTGTGATCTAAAATATCCCCCTGTCAGGAAAAGATGTAATTTTAGGTTTAGACATTGATCAAGTATCTCTGAATTTGTTTTTTTTTTTTTTGTAACAGTTAAATACTACATATATAGCTGCAGATTCATAAATCAAATACCAACCCTAGATGGTGCAATAAGTGAATTGAAAATTGCATACAAAATTAAGAAACTGTCCGCTTCATTTCAAAAGCCACCTGCAGTTAAAACAAGAATTGAAAATAAGTGGTCCGCTTTTAGTAATATGCTTGATAGACATGACATATAAGTTATAAATAATATGGTCTGTAGACTTTTTTTTGTTTGTGCACAGTATATTGGACAGTGACGGTGAGGTGCACGGAAGATTTGATGTTATGTTACCTTTACTGTTATACTGATTATTATAGGATTATATGCCATACATCATGTGGACATATATTAGATAATTTTACAGTTACTCTTATATGGACGATGGCTACCTCTCTTCTTTCGTGTTATTTCTTTCTTAACTTAAAGACTGTAAAGATTTCCTTTTTATAAGATGTGTTGTGCACGTTGGGCATACTTTGTAATTTCTTTTTTCTTTCTTCCTCTCTTTAAGTGTTCCTTTATATACAAATATTTATGCAATGTAAATTTATACACTCTTGCAGGATTTGTAAATATTTGAAAAAATAAAAAGTTACAAAAAACTGTTTACATTTTTTATCAAAAGAAGACATTAACACCAGTAATATGTACCTACTTCTTCTTAGAATTGATAGAAATACCATATGAAAATTAATGAAGAGAGATACACTAAAACATTCTAATACATGATGTCTCAATGATACGTAGCCCAAAACTTCTGGACGTAACTCACACATCAGCAATCAGTTCATCAACAGCAGGAACTATTTAACTGGTTTTGAGGGGGTTTGGAATTTCGCTAGGCTTGTATGTTCCCTCCCCCGGGTAATATTTCAATCATCTCGGACTCAGTAAGCTTCATCTGAGATAAGAAATCTAACCTTCGGATGTCTGAGATTCTCATGGCTACCACAACCTGCTATTAAATTCCTGACTGACTAAGATGTAAGTGATATAAATACAACTATAAAATATATATGTGACCACTACAAAGCCACGAGAATAGAAGCAATTAAGGACTATCAAAGAAACAGAGAAGTGCTTTACTGGTACAATAAAATTCACCTGATAAAGGAACATCTAAACTTTTTAATACCAAAATATTGTACCTGTCATAACATCTAAAAAGAGTCATAAAACTTACAAAAAATGCAATATTTCCACTGTGGCATGTATGGGCATAAGTTAAAATTAAGAAATAATTCATTGCAGGTATATGGTTATTGGAAATTTAACCATGGGCAAGGCCTTTATATTCGAATTTAACCCAGAGAGTTAGCGAGGGGTTAAATTTGCGAATATAAAGGCCCAGCCCATGGTTAAATGACAATAACCATGTACCTGCCATGAATTATTTCGATTCTTATATGACAGAAAATTGAATTTTCCGTTCTGAGGCGACCTAAGAGAAAGCGGATTTCCTGCCTACATTGCTCTCTGTGTCTATGACGTCACAATACATAATCTGACGTTTTCAAGCTGATGCAAGTTCAAAATTCAAATCGAAAGCAAAACAATACACATTTACATGCCTAAATGCCATGATTTAGGTAAAAACTGTTATTAACTTTTATTTCCTTCATAAACTAAGACGAATAAAATTAAAAACATTGTTGTTTTTCATCCCCTTTTCTCATATTCCGATACCATTTGCGCATGTGCGAAATATATGGTTATCGAGTATTATACTGGCTGACGATTAACTACAGCCATGTTGGAATATTATATTTATTATTATATAGGAAAAATTGTAACGTCCGTACATGTATTACGTCCGTCAAACGTTTGAAACGTTTACGTACGGATATCGTCTGTATAAATACATGAAATATATCCGTAAAACATCCGTAAGTTTACGTCCTCAATATGTCCCCCCCTTTTTACAGACGTTCACCAAAAGGACGTAATACGTGTTCCACCAGCAATACGGATGAATTGCATCCGTTTCACGCCAGTGATATAAGACAAGAATAAAAGTTATGTATGATAAAGATAAGCTGTTCTTGCAATATTTAAAATTCCACTCCATAATTTAGACAAATAAGGATTCATTTATTTTGTTTAGTACTAGTATCATATTTTCCCTCACTTTTTGTGAACTCTCTCTCTCTCTCTCTCAGTATGGAATATATTTTTACAGTAGTGCTGAATTTATGCAAATGAAAAAATGATGTTGCTGTCATGAGAAGTACTGTGTCATTATAAGAAAAGTAGAATGTAAATACTAGTCAAAACCACAGTTTTGTATGGTGAGAATGTTGCAACTGTGTGCACAATATAAATGTTCATATAAAATATAACTTAAAAAATAATGAAACAGATTAAAGATCCAAATATTTTATGACATAATTTGATCATACCTGTATGTAAAGAAGCAAGATATTGCATAATTAGATATAAAACTAATTGAAAATGAAAAAGAGATACAATTTGCGCCGAAGCAATTAAATTGACAAAATGTTCACAAAATAAGTTTGTCATTTCCCATTTACCTCTAGTAGCTTGACAAATGGAAGCGTAACATCAAATTCATGCAACCCACATACTACTGAAAGCTTTTTTCAAGAGAAATTTATTATAAAAAACAAATTCAAACCAAAGCTGCGAAAAAATTAAAATTACTTTGCAAATGTGCAATTTTATTCAGTTTCTTAACGATACAAGTAAAAAACAATTTGAATGTTGTACATTTTTGAAAAAGTTTGGTCTGTAGCAGGCCAAGTTTACGGGATTATTCCTTCTACGACAATGACTTGCAATCTTACGACTTTTCACGGTGCGCCAGAGGATTGCATCCTGTTCTACATACCATATTGTTCTCTTCCCACCCAAAACTATATCAAAATATGTACCACCATTAACTCTTTTTGATCAAGGGAATATTGTGCATGTGTTGTGTTAAAATTTCTATTTGATCCAATAATAACAAAAGCTTTGGCAGAAAATCAGTAAAGATGCAGGCATGAACAACTCATGTGCCTTTCCAATGAAAGTCCACAATTTTTTGAGTCATATAAAAAATACTGTTACACTTTAATCTGAAAATCAACAGATACTTAATCACTCACCAGTACCTATCATGTATTCACAGAAGAATTCTTAAATAGGTAACAGTACTTCAAAATTCTGAAAATTTATATGTGTGAGATTCTGTATGACATCAAAAGATTTTTCCCAAAATCCTCATAAAATTTATGCAAGTCTGGCATCTCACTTCTAGTACATGAAAGGCCTTGATAGCAGTAAGTTTAAACATTTCATATACCATATTTGGAGGTAAACATGAATTAAGATTATACGCCCAAAAATTATATATATCCCGCCGCTCTAGAAATTTGAAATCCTACATATTTATAGATTTTCAAAGTTAAAAGGGCATGACTCCTACAGAAATATTCAACCAAAACTCATCTTTGAACTCTCTTGAGTATCCTTAAGCTAAAGCTAATGTATAAATATCATTATATTTGCTAAAGCGCTCACAGAATATTTGTCAATCAAAATTTAAATCGGGAATAACTCCTACAAAAATATCTGGCCAGGGCTCATCTTTGAACTCCTTTGAGACATTATTGAATTCAAGCTACTGTATAAATTTTATCCAAATCCATTGAGAAATACAATTGCTAGATCGCTTAAAAGGATATTTTGTCGATTTTCAAGGTTAAAAAGGGGCATAACTCCTACAAAAATTTTCGACCAGGACTCATCTTAAAATTCCCTAGAGACATTCTTAAAATTAAGCTACTGTATAAATTTTATCCAAATCCACATGATCCATAGAGAAATAAATTTGCTATAGCGCTTACAAGGATATTTTGTAGATTTTCTAAGTAAAAAATGGACAGAAATAATCGATCAGAGCTCATCTTTGATCTCCCTTCAGACATTCTTGAACTAAAGCTACTGTATAAATGTTGTCCAAATCCATTGAGAAATACATTTGCTAGAATGCTTACATGGATATTTTGTCAATTTATGTCAATTCCACATGATTTTTGTTCCATACAATTTAAAGTTGAACTTACTGTTAACTTACTTAGTTTGATTATTTTTTAATTTTTTTAGTGCTCTAGGTAATACTTTTCTTCTGGGGACCTCATATGTGAACTTCTTTAAAAATTAATTTGATGTTCCCCCTTGACCATAAGGGAACGATAGGGAACGTACTTGCATGTATACATTTTATTGAACTGTTCACCAATGCATTGGATATTCATGACATCTTTCTGTACTTTAAATTAAAAAATGATATATGTAACTTGTACTAATTAAGTGCATTTGTTCAACTTGGGGTTAACATTACTTAAACAATATTTAGCGGAAGGAATGAAATGTCTAATTATTATGTTTATATATGCATTTATGTTTAATATAAAAGTAACAATTGTCATTAAAGAAAAGCCATAACGAACGGAAGTGGAAGTTAAAAAAAAGTTCCCCCTACTACAAAGGTATTTGACAGTGACGAACTAAATATATATTCTAATATAGCGCTCTTCTTTTGCTTTGTAAACAAACATATTCAATAGAGCATACCATTATTGTGCAATATCATGTCATTAACAATGTACACCTTGCATATTACATAATATTTTGTTAAACCTTTTAAATACATGAATCACCCAAATAGCCGAATCGGATGATTACAATAGAAATTTTCAACAAACTTGAAGACATGGAAATAAAATAAACAATTAAAATCGACCACGCCGTTACCTAGCAACAAGTGTCCCCGTGTTATGAAATCTTATCTATGTCATCATAACATGCAGTTTAATAACAAAATATTCAATTGTTGTCGCTATTTAACTTTTTTTGTTTGTTTGTTGGCAATATAACTTACTGAAACAACCATTCAATGTTTCTATATCAATAGATAGAACCAGCTCACACATATATACTCGCTTTGATTTTAAAATAGCCGTATTTGATATTTTCTTAAAAGATTATATTATTTCATTAACTTATTAGCTAATTATATTGAATAAAATGACTAATATTTTTTTTGCATGCAGTTTTCCGACAATTTTTATTTCAAATCAGAACATGGTCATACCTTAAATTTGCCTTCTTCTACCTGATTTGTCTATTTTTCTCATGGACTTCGGCTCTTCACAACTCTGTTCGGTAATTTTTTAATTACCTCCATTTTATACTTCGCTATCGCTTGGTATAAAATATTGACGAATATAAGGTCTTCCCATGTTCTAATTCGCATAGAGTCCGCTTGCAATAATCTATGTCTTAATTGAAATATTGATTCACTGTTTAGCAATATAAAAACGGAAATATTGTTTGAAAGCAATAAAAAGAACATATTTCCTTTCTTCATACATTGCTGGGTCTGCCAAATGCACAACAAAATGCCTTTCTACGCTCCCCACCTTATTACTTACTGCAGTCAAAGATAGCCTCAAGATATATAGTGATAAAGTATACTCAACAAGTGGAGTGAATCAGATGTGGATTCTCAAAAACTGAAAGACTTGTTAGAATATCTATCTTCAACTGAACTCAACCACAGCAACAGTGTAAAAACATTTGATTTTTCTACTCTTTATACTACTCTTCCACACGATAAGCTAAAGTCAGTACTCCGAGATATAATACATCAGTCTTTCTGTACTAAAAAGGGTGAAAGAAGATATTCATATTTGGTGATAGGTAAAGATGGGGCCTATTTTGTTAAACATCACACTGATTCACACAAAAACTATACAGAGGAGGATGTCATTGCAATGCTAGAATTCTTGATTGATAACATATTTGTAGAATTTGGAGGGCAAGTTTTCCAGGGATACACATGGGGACTAATTGTGCGCCACTTTTAGCTAATTTGTTTTTTTATTCGTATGAAGCCAGGTTCATACAAGGGCTAGTTCAGAAAAAAGAAAACAACCTAGCCAAATCCTTTAATTTCGGTTTCCGTCATATAGATGATGTTCTTTCATTGAACAATCCTCAATTTAAGGATAACCTTCATCTTATATACCCAAATGAGCTCGAAATTAAAGAGACCACTGATACACCATCATCAGCATTATACCTGGACCTATACCTCTACATTGACAACTCTGGACGTCTGAAAACAAAACTTTACGACAAGCGTGATGATTTCGACTTTCGAATAGTGAACTTCCCGTTTTTGAGCAGTAATACTCCCACTTCTCCGGCATATGGCGTGTACATTTCACAACTCATTCGCTATTGCCGTGCCTGTAGTTTGTACAGCAGTTTTGTCAACAGAGCTAAATTACTGTCTCAAAAACTTATACATCAAGGGTATGTTCAGTCACTGTTGTAATTGTCACTTCAGAAGTTTTACGGTCGTCACCACGATTTGACAGACCATTACAATGTTTCTGTTTCACAAATGCGAACAGATATCTGGGTAGATCCAGAGTTTGTTACCGGACTGACTAACACTGACTGTGACAAAATCGGACTTTTCACTTGGCAGTGTGCCACGCGTGGAGCAGATCATGCTTACCCTTCCCGGAACACCTGATGATACTCCCGGTTTTCAGTGGGAGTTCACACTGTCAGTACTTTAGTTTTTTTTGTGTTGTCTTGTATATCACACTGTTATCTTTTAGTTTTGTCTCCGTTGTTGATGTTTGTGGTACCGATTTGTCCTGGTTATGGTCCAGTTACTTAATAGATTATTAAAAGCTTTTCAAACTTCTACCATGGTACTGTTTTAGGGTTAGAGAAGTAACACGTACCATGGATCTTAATTGGTTTTGTCTAAGGGTTACAAAATGACATTAACAAATCAGTCACCAAACAGATCTTTCATCATCATATTCTAGCTGGCTGTGTGACGGATGCCATGCGTGGAGCAGATCATGCTTACCCTCCCAGAGCACCTGATGATACCTCAGTTTTTATAGGGGTTCACACGGCTAGTGCTTTAGTTTTGTGGCGTTTTTGTTCAATTTTGTTTGTTTGTTATGTCTTTGTCATACTGTCTCAATTCTTGTTGCTGTGAATTGCCGTGATTTTGGATCTATGATTTTAGAATTTCCCATTTCCTCGTTCTCGCTTCGGTATTCGTTTGCCGATGAATCCATCTATTAACTAATGCTATAAATAATAAAGTAAAGGGGTGACAAACGTTGCCGAGAGTTGCTAAGCGTTGACTGAATAAATGTTTTTCGTATACTTTGCCATTTTTTTTTCTTTGTAACAAGTAAAGAAGACCATGGATGTACAGTAACGTTGTTCGACATATAGCAATGATTTCCGCTCAAACTGGTTCTGAGGCTGTCTTTAACGTTGCCTCATGGTTTAGGTTAACCATGCCTCATTGTTTAGATTAACCATGTATTTGTAGAGACTTTGTCTCGTGTCCATATACACAATATCCTTTTACTCTAACATGCATAAAGGTCATTGTTTGTTCATGCTAAGTATCCTATCAGTGCTAAAAACGCTGATTACCCTAAATTCCTTTTGTTTAGAGTGTGATGTTTTTGGATTTACAGTATATCTAAAAAAAACTTGATGAAAATACCAGAACAATAACAAATTACCACGAGGGCTAGAATTTCAATATTGTAATATTTTATCTTTAAGGATATTAAAATATTAAATATATCTATTCGATAGGACAAATACATGACTAATTTGTATTATTATATGTCTTTAATTAAACCTTATCACGAATTATAAGCAAAGTACAAATAACAGACAGTAGAAGTATGGTAACATACTGTTAATGTTAATTAATAACTTTTCTCCAATTCTTGTTCTTAGCGTGTTAAACCAGCTGGTTAAAAACGTATTGTTTTTAATCCACATGTTGGTTAAATTTCTGCGCGATGTTTCCCGCAACGTTGTATGTATTTCATTCATAAAGTCGACTGTGGCGTCATTGTTACTAGGTTTTCAGATAGTGCGGCAAACGTTGACAACCATGCTGAACCATTGAAACACAGTAAAAGTCATTTGAGAATCAATATTTATCCTTCCGTTCGCTCGTGGATTACGATATTTCTCCATTCTTGATAGTTAAATTTCTGATTTTAACATGCTCGCTAAAGCTCGCATGTTGAAAATCAAAAATTTAACTATCTCGAACTAGAGAAATATAGTAATCCACTTGATCCGGAAGGATATACTATATATAACAAGCTTTTCTAAATTATAATTATGACATGAATAACTATTTCTATAAATCCAGAAATGACCTCTGTTTCAATTGTAATGACAGCAATATAGGACTTTCGAGATAGGAACTCTCGTGTAATTGATGGCGGGAACGATCTCCTCGGAAATACTGGATTTCTAAACCTATCGAAATAAATATATACCACATAAAAACAAACTATTTCTGAAATTGAAGTGCATTTATAATTTTTCCTATATGACAATTCTTTAACTAAATTTTAATTGACGAAAAAAAATTTACCTGAAGTGCTACAAATTGATTAAATATAAATCACCTTTAGCCCAACAGTGTTCATTAATTAGTGATTCCATCTCAATGTATTAATGGTTGATTTTTTAAGTGTAAAAGTAGAATTGTTTTCGGAGTGAACACGATTCAAAAGTCCTGTGTTCTGTAGCATATCTGTTGATCATAATCTAGAACACAACGTGATAAAACATTGAATTATAATTGTCATATGTAATTACACGGGTAAGTGTAAACAAAAATGTAGTACATGTACTAAAATTTATAATTCTATGAAGCTTCCATGTAGCTTATTTCACCGGCACCATTCCGTTTATGGAGAAAAATGCACGTGAAGGACTAGGAAATAGCGGTCAAGTATTACATCGGATGCGTGATGGATCAGGCAACGGTTCGTGAAGGACTAAATTAGTGATTTTTTAGTCATTTTTAAACTTTTCATAGACAATTACTTAAAACCAAAAATGAAATATAAAAACTAAAACAGTCTGTCAAAATGGCAGTCATCAATGGCTATTTTGGTGTAAAAAAAATTACGAATATACCTTGCAATATTCTAAAGCACCTTACCCTATGCAATTTTCATTGACATATACCCACATTTGGACATATTTTGATACGATAGTTATCTTTTTCTCATTATTTGTTATGATATTCCCACAGATATGAACACATATTGTCAGAAGAAGCTTTAGGATGAAATCATATCTCTATTATATAGTTTTGCTTGAATCGTTTTGACCAAAAAGCTCTTTTCTTGCACGTGAAGGATCAAGCAACGTAGATTTTGGTTCCTGAAGGATCGACTTGACCGAGCCTATTTGATCTGCTAATACAAGTATATAACCCTGAAGTTCTCCGATGATTTAAAAAAAGGATATAATAGTATGGGTTGCCAAAAATGTTGTGTGCATATAAAATCATCTGAAGTATTAATTCTGCTGTAAAAGACGAGAAGACAAATATCTACTAAAGTGTGATTATTACAAATGTTATTTTTAAAACATGAAATCAAATGTACAGCATTAAATCGCTACAATCACTACTAGAGCTAGCACAAATAAAAGAGAATTTTTCATTAGACACAGTTATCTCCATGACCGCCTTATTTATTTAAGGCTTCAAAAAATTCCGCCTCGTACGATCATTAAAAATTTAAAAGATCAGTCCCTTGTGGAAAAATTTGAAGTTTCGGTACAAACTCTGATTCAAAATTCTTTCTTTACTCAATACTTGGATGATCATTTCTTTTAACTGTCTACGACCTTTCTATGGCAATTGCTGTCGAGTTGCTACCGGCCGCTACCGCAATGGAAGGGGAGGTTTGGTTAGCCCTAAAACCGGTTTAACCTACCTTTTCTAATGAAATGTCTGTACCAAAAACCTATTTCGACCCCTCTCTATCATCTGAAACGGTTTCCCGACGGTATGAAGAACATTTATATAAGCAAAATGAAGTAAAAACAAGCTTTTGATTTTTTTTTTTTTTTTTTTTTTTTTTTTTT
>MJUU01001742.1:50848-89366 GCA_002080025.1 Modiolus philippinarum
TTTTTTGTCCCTAGTTTAGGGACAAAAAATGCATATGCGGCAAAATGCCTTAGTTGCGTTTTTTGTCCCTAGATTAGGGACAAAAAATTCCTGTGCGGCAAAATGCCCCAGTAGCATTTTTTGTCCCTAGTTTAGGGACAAAAAATGCATGTGGGGCAAAATGCCCCGGTGGCGTTTTTTGTCCCTAGTTTATATTTCATTAAAAAATAAGCATGTTGGAAAGGTAAATCATATCTATTTACAATATATTAGAAATTATATTTGCATTTCTTTGCAGAAAGGATGATAAAAAGATAGTTAAAAGAAGTAAATTTACAAATAGGTGCCATTGACAAGACCCTCAACTTTACAGATTACGTTTGATTTATATTATCTGTAACATTTCATAACTTTTGAAACATAAAAGTGTCAAGAGTCAAGGAACGCTGATTAAACTTACAGTGAACAACTGAGATCTTTCCGGATATACTAAATATCAAGTATATATTTATGGGTTGAATAACCTTGTTTTTCTTACTTTTTTTCAAATATATGATTAGTCCTATTTAGAATTTGTAAATGTAAGTAAAAATGGTTATTGATACTAAATTTACAGGAACTTTTTTTAAAGACCATTTGAATCTGTAACAAATTAATTTCATTAATAAATTTTGTTATGTATTAGTATGAGAACAATTTAAATTAGATTACCAAAAATTATAGAACAAAGAAACCAGCAAAGCAAAAGTTGAAATTATTAAAACTTCAACATTATAAAATAATAAATGATCTCATTATTCAACACGCAATATGCAACATGCACTATAGTCAATTTCGTCACAATGACGCTGTCGTCGCTACAAAATAATTCAGGGACGACCATTTGATTTTCGGCGGGGATGGGGGAGGCCCGGAAGATTTTATAAATAAATATTTTAATCCTGATTTTCAGGATAATAAATAAATAATTTGAACCTTGCACTAAAGATAATAATATATGTGAATTAATCAATAAAATATGTTTATACTAATTTAACTGATTGCGTTGTCTTGCATTATCTTAGCCTTTCATAACTTTCGAAAAGGAATGCTGATAATATAGACATAAATTAAATTTTGCCGCAAATGCATTTAACGCAACTGGGGCATTTTGCCGCACGTGCATTTTTTGTCTCTAAACTAGGGACAAAAAAACGCAACTGGGGCATTTTGTCGCTACTGCATTTATTGTCCCGCGCATATAGGGACAAATTTCAACCGATCTTCAGCGTTTATTGTACGGCCGCTATCGGCCATCGTATGTTTCAAATCATCATTCTAAATAAAATTAAAACATGGATCTGTAAAATAACACAAATAGATATTTCTTAATAATTTACATGAGTCCATCTGATTCGTTCTCTCGTTCATACGTCCGTCCGTCAAACTGCATGTTCGCCTTCGAGTTTAAGCTTTCTCTGGGACGGTTGGTCGGATCTTCATGAAAATTTGTACACTCATTCACCATAACAATGACAAAAAATGCAGCAAAAATTGTGTTCAATTCCATTTTCAGGACGATGGATTCGGCATCTGTGTCTTAGGAGATACATTCTTGTTTTAAACCATATTTTATCGCTTTATATATTTTTTCTGTGATTCTAAGTCGTATTTCACGAAGTATGCTTGTTCTCTGCCTATAACAATGTACTTAAATCTTCGTTCACCGCTTTTCTGAAAGAATCATTTATGAATTAAATTCTTCAGTTGGGATTTTAGTCGTTCATTAGAACTGTAGTATTAAGTGTGTAGAAGTCAAAAGTTTTAATGCTGTTACTGTGTGATAATTATTTCGATTTTAAAGATTTCCAGCAGATCCTTATCAACATTTCATTTACATCACTTTTTGAAAAGATAGTGTCACAATATTTTTGAAGGCCTTTTTAATTGCTGTAAAGATGAAGGTTAATAGCTGAGAAATAGGTTGTGTAGAACATTTTGCAGATCCAGCGATGTATCGATGTTTGTATGGGCATTTATGAAATTTTGGTACCCAGTACAAGGAGGAATGATCAGTGTCTTTATCGTTGGTTAAAATCCCCCAAAAAAGCAAAACATATTTATGGTTCTGTTTTAATAAGTTACGAGCATTACATCGCGTTACCCTAACCTTTGTAAGAACAACACCCCTAAGACATCCGCAGCCGGTGCCACATGTTATGTATATGTGTTTGTATCTCAAGAGACAAAGATGCCAGTGTCCAATTTCAATGCGTTGCACAAGGATTTGCACGTACCTGTAAACATTAAATTGGATAAAATAGCATAGATTTATATATCAATTTTAGATTCTTTGAAAACGTAAAATAAAGGACAATGCATAAGTTTTATAACAGATATGAATATTTAATATCTAAATATGGCGTTACTCGCAAACAGCTTATTAATAAGGGCATTTCTAATCCTCGTTTTTACGGTAATGTTGTTAAAACATTACCAGAAAGTGATTAAAAATCCTAAAAAGCTGGGACGTAACTTACATTCTTTGCGTAAAAGGGGATATTGACAAGATACTCTGCTTGCATCCATTAAATTAGCTTTGAGATCTAGTGACCTGAAAATTTTACATACATACTGGCCTCTCACTGATACTGCCGATGTCTACTGAAATATATGATGATTTTTTACCAAATCCTGCTGGAAGTTTTGAGTTTGATTTTTTTCCGTAGTGCGACAGTGTTTTACCAGCAGGCTAGGCTCCTTTAGCTAGCCGGCAGATTAACGGCGAGCACCCCTTGACCCATCTTTCAAAATTACGTCTTGTCATATCCTTTCCTTTCAAGATTTTGGTCATGGAGTTAGTAGTCTACCTGTATTGGGTTTTATTCGTATGTTTACTATACCATAGGGAAACGGGACAGATAAAAGGGAGATTTGGGTACCAATAAACCAGTTTAACCCTACCCTACCGCTGGCTTTTGGTAGTGCCGGTACCAAGTCCGGCTGTCCCGAGTTCCTGTCGTTGTTTACGTTTCTCTTTTGTCTTATTTGTGTTTTTCCTGTGTAGTTCCCTAGCAGATTGTGGCATGTAATTATATTTTTCAGCCATTGTAGGTATTTCATATTGTCCCTTTTATTTCATAACTTTGTGTAAAAACACATCTGAAAATATCAGAAACGGAAATTCTTTTTCTATAAGAAAAGATAGTTGTCTTAAACTTTGAAATGCATAATATGTGTAATGCAGGCATATTAGACTATAAACCACGACACTTCTGTCGTAAAAACTAATTATAATGCTTATTTAAATTTTGGTGTTAAGTAAAAGCAAACCAGGGAAACTTTTTGATAGAATAATATTTTTTGAAGTTAAATTTATAGTAAGTGTGTTGAGTGGAACAACCATGAGTACGGCATCTATTGAAAATTATTTAGATCTGTGAAACTACAAACATTTTTTCTTGCGTAACGCAGATTTGAGTTTAATGGGTTTTGCTTCTTGACTGATCCAATAATTCATTGACATTAATACGTTATTTGTTGCTTATTTTCTTATGCTTACAAAAATTAAGTACTAAAAACTGCAACCTTCCAGCCTTTCGAGACCATATAATTAAATATATTTTCAAAAGTCGTAGTGACGCAAAAAGGCGTAAAACACAAACAAAGGGTTTTATAACACCTTCAAAAGGGCGTTAGAGCACAAGGAAAAGGCGTAATAACGCTAAGAAGGCGTACGCGAAAAAATGGGCCAAAATAGGAGTTTCAATGCACTTCAAAAAGGCTTTTTAATAATAACAAAGCCGTAATTACACAAAAAGGCGTAACAATGCCTTTCCAAAAGGCTTAATAACAACAAAAAAAAAACAATATGAAGATGCGTATTAAGCTTTCGGTATTTCGATGGTGATATTCATGTTGCCGGCGAGGGGTCATAAGATTACGATTTTAACACATGTTTGGTGCAGTATGAACTCCTTCTACAATCTTTGATATAGGGATTTGATATTGTTGCATACTTTTGGCACGTAGTCTGTAGTTGTGCAATATTTGATACCCGTTCCAGACGACATTTTAATACCTTCACAATCTTCAGTGTAATATACTATCACATAAACTGAACATTTACTCAAGGTCTTTTCATAATGTTGTTATTGTTGCAATTGGTTCTTTCGGTAGACCGTCGTTTTACGGCCTTTTATTTTCGTCATCAACCAACAACATTTAGCGTTACAAACTTCAGTACATCAAAAATATAATTATTTCCGGCTCTTCAATATTCCAAGAAAAGGTACTTTTGAATATTTTAGGTTAAGGTATGTATTTTCCTCAAAGTAAAAACAACTTCCAACTACTTAATACCTAAATAACCAATTCAATAACATACTTTCCCGTACTTTTGGTATTGGTTCACTTGATGTGTTCCACGAAATCAGGGTAGATAGACCCAATGTGAAAAAAATAACAGATTCAGGGAAGGTGTCGGACCTTAGCTAACGGCGCAGACTGACTCTATTTAATAATTAATGCATTAACGTATTATAAAGACTTTTAGAAAGCCTCTCTTGCGATACAACTCCTTATGAAAACAACATTATTGTGCCTTCAAAAAGGCGTTATAACGTATTGTTTTCGCGTTTAAGGGGGTAGACCTGGGGAAGCCTAAAATTTTCCCCTTAATATTTTCTGTATTAAAACTACACATGTGCATGTCGATTTTCAGCAATTTTCAACAATTTTTACCGTCCCGTTTTATGTCTAGTGGTCATCAAAGATACCCTGTTTCCTTATATTATTTGGTCCATTTAGGACTTGATTGTGGTGTATAAAATTGGCTCTAATAAATTGTTATTTGATTTAAAATTATTTCAAATGCAAAATTCTGTAGTTTAGACAAGTGTGAAAGTAAGCATGAATTATGATAGTAAATTTAACTAGTTTGAACTGAAATATATGGGTGCTCTGAACAATATAGGCTGAAATTTTTACTCTGTTTTGATCACTGTTAAACACTTCTTGTAAAAAATTCTGTCGTTTAATTTTCACCAAAAACTGAGAATACAAAGAAAACTAGTACATGTAAGATATATTAAAATTTTAGAAAATTCTACCGTCCCATTTTTTCTTAATTTAGAATAAAGTGGGTAAAAATCAATAAAATTGCTGAATCTGTGTTACCTCCCTTGGAAGAAATCC
Organism: Modiolus philippinarum; assembly: GCA_002080025.1. NCBI lineage: Eukaryota > Metazoa > Mollusca > Bivalvia > Mytilida > Modiolidae > Modiolus > Modiolus philippinarum. The sequence goes on from MJUU01001742.1 coordinate 56,003, forward strand.
GACTTTTACAAATTTTCATTATCTTTGGACAGCATTGCAAAAATATAGAGTAAAATGCACTCATATTAAATAACTGGATGTTAGGTATTTGTTTGCATGACAAAATTAATATTATTTGCTGTGTGGAAATTTTTTTTACAATTCTAAATTTTTGATAATACCTATTGTAATGATTCTATTTGTTTGTGTAAGTATTTAAAAAAGTGAAAAACAGAGTTATCTCCTCCTTCCCCAGGTCTGCCCCCTTAAATCCCTTTTTACGTTATTTCGCCTTTCTTCGCGTCAAAACGTCCTTTCTAAGCATCATAAGCTTTTTTTAAAATAGGCCGTGGCTATTCTTCCGATTAGCCGGAAAAAATGGGCAAAAAGGTCTATTCTTCCGGCCAAAAATAAAATGCACGAATAATTAGATTTAATAAAAATAAACAAATACATTTTTCCTTCCAGAAATCTTTTTTATATACCTTTACTTGGTTTTCCTTTTGATAATAATTATTTTTGTTATGTTGTAGCTATTAATTTTTTATCTTAATTTCAATGGCCGGAAAAATAGACATTTTTGTCTATTTTTCCGGACAGCCGGACAAATAGTAAAATTTGTCTATTTTTCTGGCCATAAATGATACATACTACAACAAATTGTTTTCGCATTTATCAATTTCCAACGGCTTTACAACACTTTAAACTAATTTTTATTTCAAAGAAATTGCAAATAGACGACTCATATAATATGTTATTTATTCAAATGTTATAAAATTATCAAAAACTTTTATCCCTGTCAACTGCCGGAAAAATAGACTATTTTGTCTATTCTTGCGGCTAGCCGGAAAAATAGCCACTTCGATTAAAATATTTATTCTATATTGTCCCAATAGGTTTTTGTACCACCTACAACACTAAAGACCATACATCATTATGGTTTAAGTAACAAAATATCGACGTTACATATTTGCACACCATTGATCACAATTTGTCAAATATGAACGAGAACAAATAATAAAAATGATCTAAATAAAAAGCAAAAATCATGCTAAGGACATAGCTTTGCACGAGAGGGGGATACTTCTTTACAGTTTTGAGTAAAAGTGTCAAAATTTTGATATTGAAAGTTTCAAATAAATCGGTTTTTGGGTCAGCACCGAAGTAGTGACTACTGGTTTGGTGATTACTCTCGAAGACTAAAAGTCCACCAACAGGGGCACCGGCCCAGTGTTCATAAATTACAATTTACCGAGGTTAAGCAAATGTCTGCAAATGGCTATTTCGACAACTTGTGTCTCTTCAGTGTAGATCAAGTCAAAACATTTGGATAACCGTTTAACTGTAACAAATAAAAATGGAATTTAATGGCAATTACGTCTATAAATGTGTCTTCAATGAAGAGAGAAAGCAAGTTTTGGAAGAAGAAAATTCAGTTTACATAAGAGCTGTTAGAGAATAATAACTTAAGTGTCCAAAAATATGCCGAGGAAAGAGATTGAACTACTCTTTAGAGTTATATAATTTCATAATTTCTGTACATTGTTATGGAAAAATGGTTCAATGAACATCAATCATAAGAAATAATTAATATATATATGCGATTGATTACATATTTCGGGCAAATTCATTAATCATTATCACGTGCACTTTAGCTTGATTAACAAAATTCGACGACACTGTTTTCATTTTCAGCAACAGCCATCAAACCAAGACGATCATCATAGCTGAAACTCGACAACAGAAATATAAATCTCCAAAACTGTTTTGTCTATTTTTGGTTCTTTCCAAAACATCACCCAGAAGCATATTCGAAATAAAATTACAAATATTAAATTACACTATATAAGAATGCTGACCCATCGGTAGATGATAAGAGGAAATTATGTCTGACTTTATCGTAATATATCCCCCCAAGTTGACTGTTCATATCTGTTACGCTGAATAATAATTTTCGACACTTTTGTCCGTCGGGTGAAATAACCACGATTGATTTATAACCTTCAGAGACGACGTAAATATTTGAATAAGTATCGACTGTTAAACATCTCGGTATATACAATGGTTGATCTCTGCATCCCCAAACCTTATCACCACTTATTGTGAAGCATGTTACAGAATGTGTATTCATGTTTGATACGTAAAGTTTGCCCTGATGCACTGCAATATAACTCCAAAAGTATACTTATTCTTTACCAATAATATTTGAAATAGTCATACTTGCAAGTTCAATCCTTTGTATACCTTTATTAAGTTGACACCAAAATAAACATCCTTCCAGGTGTACTATTCGAAAACAAAAATCACCAATACTAATCGTCTCTTTAATCTCGCCAGTGTCAAGGTCAATGATAAGAATACTTCCATTTGTACTCGCAGCGATCGTATTATCGTTTATGATGGTGATATCGCTCGGCCCTCCGTCAATGTCATTTATTTCTCCATAAAGTGTACCGTCATCGTTTAGGATAACTAATCGCATGTTGACGTTGTCTGAAAATATTACCTTTTCTTAACTATCAATAATTGACCCGTATATTCTCAAACTTTGTTTCCCTGCTGGAACTTTTAATTCTGATTTTAAAAAGATATCGATTTCATTTAAATTTTCCGAACGCGCTTGCGCATGTCCTGAAGCAGACTTGAGCTGAGCTTGTTTAAGACTTTCACTTGATTGTTGGTTTAATTGTGATGATGTTAATGAACTTTTCTTGTCTCCATATTTCGGCCTCAAGTGTTCTTCTCCAACTGTACTTTTCAGTATCTGATTCAGATTCTTGCATTTTTATATTCAAAAGACTCTGTTGTAAACACATCAATTTTACCTTTGTTTTCAACAATTCTCTGAAGTGTATTTTGTATCTGAGATTTCGCTAAATCTTCTTTACTTTTCAGTTCCTGATGAAGGTTTTCTTCAATTTCATCCAAATGTGGAATTTATTTCGCCTCTTAATGTTTTTATCTCGCTATGCAGTTCTTGACTTTGTTCAACAATATTTTCTAAATTTAGTTCCCTGACCGTCTGAGCTATTTTCATATTTGCTTTGATATTTTTTAATACTAATTCAAAAGTTTCAAGAGATATAACTTTTTTGATGGTTTTACTTGCTTTACCTTTTGCAACTAATCCGGTGCGTTCGTTCTTGGAATAGACAGCATAGGCAGATGATTCTTTATTTTGTTCATTTCAGTGAAGTGTATGTTTTGATTGAGATTTCGATAGCTGTTTCTGACTATTGATATCTGTGACCTCGTGACCTTTCGTCAATTTCATCTTCTTGTGCGGTTTGATGCATTCTGAACAAAACTTTTCTTCACATTCCGGACACCAGTAATCTGCAGGAGTTGTCATTCGGTTTTAGTCACACATATCACAAAATGTATCATCAAACGATGCCATTTTAACTGCAAAATAGGTGGGCGAGTTTGACAATGTAAAAGGAAAACTTGATATTTGCAAGATTCAGGCCATCAATCTGTGCATAAATGAGCAATAACAAGTTTAAATTCTGTATTAAATACTTTGAAATATAAGTTGTCGAAATGTGCATAGTATGCAGAAACTAAATTCACAGTAACTTTGGTATTTAGTTAATTTAGTTAAATGTTACTACTGGGTCAATGCCTCTGCTGGTGGACTGTTGTTAGTCCCCGAATATACTCACCAGGCTAGTAGTCAGTACTTTGGTGCTGACCCGAAAGCCGATTCTAATTGGATCCTTACAATATCGAAATTTTTGTTAATTTTGTTGAAAACTAAGGGGCATCTCTCTCATGCAATGCTCTGTCCTTAGCTGATTTTGGCTTTATATTTAGATCTTATTTGTTATTTTTTCTCTTTCAGTTTTTAAAAATCTTTGAGTTTATGGTCTCCAAAAAGTTTAGATTTCATCTGCACCGAAGAGACATAGGTTGTCGAAATGCGCATATGTAGAAACTAAATTCACAGTAACTTTGGTATTTAGTTAATTTGAAATGAAATTTAAAACAAATAAGGTTATCAAGTCTAAAGTCATTCTCTATCTAAACACACTTACACGGGAAGCATAACTGGATGCATTACTAATGATTTTTTTAATAATGCTAAAAATGCTGCTACTAAATGTCGAAATATTTCCTGTAAATGATAAAACTTCGAAAAGAAATAAATCTTACCCAATATATTTCTGTTTCTTATTACATAGTAACATTGAAAACGTCCATCCAATGCAAAAACGAGTACACTACTTAAAAATTAACGGGTTAAAGGGACTTCAGTCCTGAGACCTAACTCCTGCTTCACCAAAAAAAAAACACAGAAAGAAAACTATAGGTACAAAATTCAAACCAAATAAATAAATTAATTAAATAATAATAACCTATATGATACCAAACTCTGTGTAAAATATCCTTTATGATACCAAACGTTGTGTACAATAACCTATATGATACCAAACTTAGTGCACAATAATCTATGTGATGCACATTTCGACAATTCTAAATGTTTTGATTAAATCTAAACTGAAGTTGTCAAAATAGCTATCTGCAGAAACTTAATTACAATAATAACAATTATAACTAGATTTGCAATTGCAAGAAATAGCTGATGCCACCTCCAGACAACTTATTCGATCATTCTATCTTATTCGCGGCCTCACAATCTACCTGAAAATCAATTTTCGTTGAAATCCGACAAAGTTGAAATCTGACGTATTTTGGCCACCATCTTGGAAATGGCGGCCGTTTTGAAAATTTTAAACGTACAGCATACAGCTTCAGATGGTGGTCCAACTATATGCAAATTGTGAGGATATAAGAATTATGGGAAGAATAGGAGGCGGAATAATAATAATAATGATGAAAAGAAACGTAGAATAACAACATATCATCCCGAAAGAGTCTGGAGTGACATAATAATAACTTCCTGTGATAAGTATTGTCACAAGTTGTAAGATCGGTGACTACGGTCTTTTGAATCAAAAACGAAAGGCAATTTTACACTTACATGCTTGAAGCATACTGTATAATAAGTAAGGACCAGGCCGTCAGTCAAAAACGAACAAACTAGGGACAGTGGCAAACTCCAAGAAATAATGTGTATCTGTATATTTGCGCTTTTTGTGTGCTATTTTTATAGGCTTTTATGTGTTGTATGCATGATAATGAGAATGAGTGTCTTGCTATTTTGAGTTTGTGTTTTATATGTCGGTTTTGAAAGCTTTTTCAGAGCTTATGTTTGTATTTAGGGAGCAACCATTTGATTTTTAGGGGGGCAAGGAAGGAATTTGAAAAAAAAATCCAGGATCAGAAACTTGGCGAAAAAAAATATCAGGACAGGATTAAGCTGAAAGAAATAACCAGGATGACAAATATGAAGCAAACTTTCTGGTTTGGACTGAAAAAAATGACAGGATTACTTCGAGTGAGAAAAATATTGTCAGGCTCAAAAATTGCTTGAAAAAAATCCAGGATCAGATGTTCCTTCCTTGTCCCCCATAAAATCAAATGGTTACTCCCTTATGTTACACTGACTTTAAATTAAAGATTTATGACTTTAAAACTGTATTTTACTGTAAAGCAAAAATAATTCAATTAATGGCAACAAATGAGCAAGGATTAAACAAATATTTATTTGAACAAACGGGAAACTGAAGAACAACGAAACAACATGCCTTGAATTTTCAAGTTTCTGCTAGAACAGACACAAATATGAATGCGCTATAATTCTAAGGTTATTTCAACATAGATTTAATACTGGACAAGTGGCTGTATTTTTCTGTTATTTTATAAAAATATAATTTAATACTCGACATCATCAAATTATATGTTATATCTGCCCCTTTGATTCATTCGAAATCCGCCCCATTGTATACTTTAATGCCGCCCCATTTAACTGTTTTTGTCGCCGCATTTAGTTATGAATCCACCCCAATGTAAATCAGCGTGGAAGATACCTATCAGTATTCAATTCAGTAGTTTACTATCGTGATCGCAATGAATTGGAGATAAATATATTATAATATTTTTTTCCATTCGGCACAAATAAAACAATGGGTAAATGCCTATTTTTAAGGTCGTAATTATTTGAAATGTATAAATGTATATGTAACGTTACCTTCTCATGTGTATGTCAACACAGGAAGATATATTTTACCTGTATTTACCTGTGATAATCATTGATTTTTGAGGTTTTAGATGGGTACGATCTAACATTTTATGTCCATTAACCTCCATTAAACGTTCAAAAGTCAAATTCTTGATATAATACTCAAAAGGAATCAGACAATTTATCGTTGCTATTATCTAAAATGGAACTTTTAATGTAGTACAGAAAAAAAACTCGGCAAGCTGTTTTGTATGTAATGTTAAGCAGATGTAAGCATAAAAAGAATTTTAGAAAACTGTAACTAAATTTAAAAGGAATTAATTTAGGCAAAAACTCTATGTCGCTGATCTCGTTTTTAGTTTAAGTGATTAAAAATTCAGAGGAATAAAAATGAGCTTTTTCTAGATTTTTTTTATATATGTTACATAAGCAATGTTTATACACTTTGTCAGAATGTTCCATTAGATGTATTAAGAAATTATGGGAAAACATCTTAGGGTTCATTTGAAAAAAAATATCATAGTTTTTAAAAAGAATAAAAATAGAGGAACGCGAAAATCTCACAAAAATACCACAACATGACTAGCAAACATCCCTACGTTAAATTTTACGTACTGAGGTATGCTCGAACAACAATTAAGGAAATATACAAAAAGTGAATTATAGGCACCAGTTTGAATGGTTTTTCTTGCATTGATTTGCTAGAGGCCCATGGTGTTTTCTCGCTAAAAAGATAAAATCCAGTAGAAATATTAAGTTATATTAGTTTCTCAGAAAATTATATCTTTATATCTGTTCCTTGTGTAATAGACCTTATATAACCGGTTACAAAACAAATGTTGAGAATATAAGAAAAACTCGATAGGAATTCTCTCATAAGAAGCAAATATTCATTGAAAGCAGCAATCTACATTATAAAAAGCTAATTAAGCGTTTAAACCATATTAAGATATGTAGATCCTATCGACTTAACTCAAATCAATTGTCATATGGTTGCCAATTTCGCCGACCACTAAATAATCTATATCTGGTTTTCAGAGATGATTCAAAGTTAATAGTAATTAGAGTAGCTGACGATACATACTCTTCCAAAACAACTTGTATTACAACTGTTTTAAATGTGGGTAGTAAGAAATTACCGAACAGAAATGTCACGAGCCAAAGTCCATGAGAAAAAAATACAAAAAAGTAGGAACCGCTAAAAAAAATTGTCGATCTCAATGATCCCTACTTGGTACAGGCATTTCAAAAAAATGATGTGATAAACCTGTTTATTGCAAGCCAAACTCTAAAAGTGTTATGTCCTTTCAATAAATTTAATTTTTATACTTCAAATTCATTATTTCCCAATTGAAAACGGGTTTCGTTTTTCTTCTATATGATTGTACTCCCGACTCCCACTCTCTCTAGCGTTGCCCCACTTTCAGTGTAGAGTTGATTACTTTGGAACTGCTTCCGATGTAATAAATAACTTTATTGTTAAATTAGCGTAAACAAAAACTCTCACTTCATTGCAATATCCTTGTTTCAATTATTTACACTTCTTGAATGAAGATTGAGCATAATTATGGTAAAAAAACTTGTTGTTGAAGGAATAACTCAAGAATTCAAACCACGGACATTATATAAAAATAGAGATCTATCGGTAAACGACACTAACAAATTTCTGGCTCACTTGATCGTAATGTATTCCCCAAAAACACGGCCACCAATCGCGCTAAATCATATCCAAATGATATGAAAACAATTTCGTTAGCGGGACTTCCGGATATGCGTTACCGGGACTTTTTCTCTGCACCTCGAAGGTAAATCGTCGTTATTTTCTACATTACCGGACTATTATTTAAAAAAGGCGAATGTCATTCGATGTGTTCTCACGGTTCCTACCTTAACTGAAAACTACTGCAACAATTTCAGTGTGGAACGGACGCTAGAACCTTTATTCTGAGATAAGCCTCGTTGAAAACACTGGGAACGGACGAAATAATGCCTCGAACTCAATGGTTCGACTACATTGATAAACTTAAGTTGAATAAACATGTTTTAATAGTCTACAAGAACAAACAGACAAGTCTTCGTTTATCTTAAAACAATATATTACGTAAAATCTCCGAAAAATACACCTACTCTGAGTTAGCGGTACCAGATATGAGTTAGCGGTATCGAGTATGAGTTAGCTAACCAGCAGAAATACGTACGCGGGTGTATGTCATATACAAGATTGTTTTCGTTTTTACTCTCACTCCACAATTTTTATCTGACTTTTTAGCAGTACATGACCATTATATACAAGGACAGATTTTTTTCGAACTTTTGTCGTATGAAATTGAATAGAAATGCAAAGTGAATAAATCAATGACTGAGCATGTGGTCATTTAGCACAGATACGACATTTTTTAGGTTTAACTTTCAACATGTACTGTTATTCTGACACTGGGAAATTGTATAGATATAAAATATTATTAATCAATGGTCTAAAACCGTTTAATTTATGAAATGAAGGTATTTTTATTTCAAGTTTTATTATGGATATCAATACAAGGAAACGGAACATTTTCAATGTTTCTGGTACAATATAAGGCAGCATAGTATGTTAATATTGCAGTCTTGTAATGCGATCTGACAAAAAAAAAATCCGATAAATAACCTGAACATCATTCATGTACTCTTATGTGAAGTGCATAAAAACTGGTGTACAACAGGGATCAATTTACCGGCTTACAACAGGGGTCAGTTTTGGGACATTTGGTATTTATATTATGTGTCAAAGATTTGCCTTTAGATATAATAGAAAATACTTTTTTTTATTTCAATACTTCAGGATACTTATTTTTTTTTATCCCAGCCATATATACGAATTACAAATTTTAATTCTTATAAATTACCTCATTTTGATTATTGTTGTCATTCTAATATATATGTAACTTTTTTTTCTGATTTTAGGATTTTATTTAGCTTTTACATTTTGCATACAGGATTAAACTCCATACTAATTTCTGGGCACCAATTTTTCATGTCAAAATGTTTTATATTTTAATATTTAAATCATTTACATGATTACTTTTTCTATGTAAAGTAGAAGATCTAAATAAGTCAAAGGAAGAATTTTCTATATCGAAAGGCAAATCATTAACATATAATATAAATAATAAATTGATTCCTTGTGATATACCAGTTTTAATGTACTTCGCATCAGATTTCAGGAATGATGTAAACCTTATTTCTTGGAGTTTTTCATATCTAAATACAGATATATAACATATTATATAAATATCAAAGGCCCAGAATTGATGCCTGTGGTACACCGGTTTAAATGCACTTCGCATCAGAGTTCATGGGTGATGTCCAGGTTATTTCTTGGTGTTTTTATAACGGATTATAAGAGTGTAATATTTGTATGATACGCTTCTTTGTATTGCAAAAGAAATGTGAAAAATTTTTCCTTTTGTTTCCATAGATACTCACAATAAGACCTAAAATAAAATTATCATCACATAAAGTAAACAACGACCACTGATTAAAAAAAATATTAGACAATTTCTAAGTGTCAAAATGATAAAATATGTAGACAGTGCGAAATAAAAAATGTCGTATCTTTGCAAAATAATCGTTGAAATGCACAGTTAAAGAGTAAGTCGCTAGACAAGGCTATTCTTGAATAAAAACTACTTTTAAATAAGTGGTATTTTCAATTTAAAGTTCGTAGGACCTTTCTCCGTGTATATTGTGATGCGTAAAAAGAGTTCGTAAAAAAAATGGAAAGATATTACAAACAAAAGCAATCTTATGACAGTAACCCGCGTATGTATTTCCACTTATTAGCTAACTCATACTTGATACCGCTAACTCATATCTGGTTCCGCTAACTCAGAGTATGTGTATTTTTCAGAGATTTTATGTAATATACTGTTTTAAGATAAACGAAGGCTTGTCTGTTTGTTCTTGTAGAATTTTAAAACACATTTATTCATCTTTAGTTCATCAATGTAGTCGAACCATTGAATTTGAGGCATCATTTCGTCCGTTCCAAGTGTTTTCAACGAGGCTTATCTCAGAATAAAGGTTCTAGCGTCCGTACCACACTGAAATTGTTGCAGTAGTTTTCAGTTAAGGTAGGAACCATGAGAACACATCGAATGACATTCGCCTTTTTTAAATAATAGTCCGATAATGTAGAAAATAACGACGATTTACCTTCGAGGTGCAGAGAAAAAGTCCCGGCAATGCATATCCGGAAGTCCCGCTAACGAAATTGTTTTCATATCATTTGGATATGATTTAGCGCGATTGGTGGCCGTGAAAAAGGACTCTCCATATCTGTCCACGTAAGCAATTTTCGACACTCTTTTCCATTGCGTGAAATAATTATGATCGAATTAGTACCTTTCTGACGCAACGTTAACATTTGAATCAGCATCGCATCAACGGTAAGACATCGTGGAAATTATGTTTGAACTCCCAAATCTTTTCACCTTTCGTGTTGTAGGATGTTACGACATGGGTGTCCATATTGGTAACGTAAAGTCTGTCAGTATGCATCGCTACGTAACTCCAAAAGTATACTGCTTCCACTCCAACTATATTTGAGATATTCCTACTTGACAGTTCAAGCATCTGAACCCCTTTTTGTTGACCAATCCGTAACAGTACTCGTCAGCGCTGAAAGTTTCTTTTATAGTTCCAGTCTCAAGGTCAACGATTAGAATACCTGTGCTTGTTGACACGGCAACAGTGTTGTCGTCAATTATAGCAACATCGTGTAGAATGTCTGCAATCATGCCAGGTATTGTAATATCTTTATAGAGTGTGCAATAATCGTTCATGACAACTATTCGCTTGTTGTCATCGTCTACAGATATTAGTTGTGATTCTTACAAATAATGGATCCATATATTCTCAAACTTTTCTTGTCTGATGGAATTGCTAATTTTGATTTTAAAGTTACGTTGATATTATTGATGCTAGTCGAACACTCTTGTCCAACAGGGGACAACATCTCTTCCCTTTTATTAGAGTTAGCATGAAAAAAAAACTGATTTAGGGTCTATATGTAAGGATATAGTGCCACAGGCAGGAATTGATGTAAAATCAGATAATATTGGATCAAATTCAAGCTGATCTTCTTCTAAAAACTGGATAAGTTTTTCTTGTTTGAGTATTTCTGCTGCGACTGTTCTTTCCCAAATGAACAACTGTTTATCAGATCCATACTTTTTAACGTCGAAGATATTTTGTTTAAGAACATTAATTTTGCACCTGTTTTCGGCACTATTCTTGATTGTATCTTGTATCCGGCTCTTCGTTTTATCTTCCTCCTTATTTAGTTCTCTGTGTATTTTTTTCTTTTATCTGATCCAAATATGAACTAATTATGCTTGTACGTGTTTTAATCTCTGTATGAACATCTTATGCCTGTTCTATGATAATTTCTATATTAAACTCTCTGTCATTCTGAGCTGCTTCTAGATTAGTTTCTGTATTTGTTAAAGCTGTTTCAAGCGCTTCGAAAGACACCTATAATTTGAATGTTTCGACGGCTTTCTCTCAGGATTATTCCAGGACATTTTTTATGTGTATTAATGGCGCACAGTGGACAACAGAAATGTTCGTGATCTGGACAATATGTAGTGTAGTATTCTTAGCCATTTATATCTCGGTAAAAAATGACATTGCATGCACCCTAAGCAATATATAAATATTTCAAGATAAAAGTTTATTTAGTCAATGCTAGTAACTCTTGAGAACTTACTCTGTTCAACGTTTGTCACCCCATTCACTTTATTACTTATAGCATTAGTTTAAAAATGAATTAAAGAAAAAATGTTCTTTCAATTGCTTTCAAACAATATTTCTGTTTTTATATCACTAAAAATAAAACAATATTTCAAATCATATTTTAGTTCGTCATTGACACTTACCTTTCTGGTATTGAGAACTCTTTAAACTTTTCTCCTCTATTCGTTGTGAATTTTCTGAAATAACAATTGTTACTTATATATAAAAGATATATCTGTAAACATCAAATAAGACATTTGCGTCCTTCTGATGAATATTGTGTACGTAATTTTTACCCAAAGTTGAACAAATGATAACTACTGCATGGGCATTGACGTGGCTACTTAACTAGGACAAGTTGAATATTTTTTCTTTATTAAATGTACAGAAATATGTCTTGAAAAGCTATTGAATTGGTGAACAACTTAATAAAATGTATGGTAAATGTGAGTAAAAATATTTTGCATATTGTTTTAGATCGTGTATCGTATTTTTCAGTTTCAGATGTTGTGTATTGCGTGCTTAAGAGATATGAATCATACAAGTTCTCGAAAGCAAGATATAAAGGAAGTTCTCCTCTTTATTCCAAATATGTTTTTTAAGAATCTGTATCGTGAATCATAACAAAAAATATAAATTTGAGTTATGTTTGACCCATATGTTTCTCTTGCTAAAATAAAACTAAATTCTTATTCCTAAAATAGGAAATTGAACAACATTTTAACGTATAATGCATTATTTTAAAACATTATGTTTAATAATATCGAGAAAAAACTCCTCTCTTTCTGGATGCTTCCGTTAAAGGGAAACTTATAGACAAATAGTTTTAAGAAGGAAAAGTAAGATATAGCACGTATTATTTTTAAAATACTTTAAAATCTTTAAAATTTCCAGATTTGACCTGGGTTTTTTATTAATTATTTTTTTATTACGTCTCGACTTGAATTTACACTCTTGAAAAAACGCCAACAATTTAGTTTTACACAAAATTTATAAATTGTGGCGAAACAATCTACTGATGTTGCTAGTTATGTACAGCTACCAGATAACACAAGGGGGAAGTTGAACTACAGCAAGACCTTTTTTAACTATTAATACAGCTTTTGAACATATATTTGAAAAACAGTTCAATCTTAATTAAAAAAAGCAATTTAAATAAAAGAAATGGTTAAGAAAAGTTCAAATTGCTGTGTTCAAGAATGCTAATCCATTTATGAATGTGACAAGCAAATTATGTTTGATTTTATCATACTGTAACCCCCAAATTTGGCTATTTATATCTTTCAAACTGAGCAACGTTCGATGTTCTTTGACATCGGGGGAAATTTTAATGTCTGGGTTATTGAGGTCCGAAGCAACGTAAACATTCCACTATTTATTGACTGCAATGCATTTTGGTGTAAGAATTGAATCATCCTTGAATTTCCAAATCTGTTCTCCTTTTGTCCTGAGGCAACTTATTGAAGTATCACGAGAGGTGGTGACATATAACTCCAAAAAAATACTTCTACTAAAGTTGGAATATTCATGCTTGGGAGATCAAACATCTGAATACCTTTTAACAGTTGACACCAATACAAACATCCGTCTACATGTACTATTCAAAAAACGGTACCCATTCACTTTGATTTTTTCTTTCTTCCTTCCGGTTTAAAGGTCAATTATCAGAACATCTTTCATGGTTGTCACAGCAACAGTATTATTATCTATATTGGTAACATCGTTCGGTCCTCCGGAAATGTCGCCTATTTCTTTATATAATGAACTATCATCGTTCATGACAAGAAGTCGCGAGCTGCCGCTATCTGCAAATATCATTTTACCATTTTCGCATATTGTGGATCCGTATATTTTGAAACTTTGTTGTCCTTGAGGAACATTGAATTTTGATTTCAAAATTAGGTCATTCCTATAATTGCTTGGGTGCTCCTGGCAAAAAGTTGCCTTCTTTTCTGGAAAAAATATATAAAAATAACTTATTATATTACTTTTGATTGTAATAATACATGTGCAATTTTGTAAATGCAGGGCACACTACCGGCCAAGTTCGAATCGATGTGATCATTATCATAGTCGAATCAATAGATGCCATTCCAATAAAGAAATTATTACTATCAGAAAATCAAAAATCATTGTTACAGCAATGATGAATTTTTCAACAATCGCATATATAGTTTGACTATGATAATGATTTCATCGATTTGTATTTCTAGCTGAAATCTATACAAATTTGTCATGTAAGCAAAATTAATGAGGAAAAGGTTGTATTATAAACTGTACAGTAGAAATGTTGCATTTCACCATTTTATTTTTATTTTTGTATTTTTTTTATTTTTTCTAATTTATTTTTTGTATGAGCAAATAAAGGGATACCCAGTGAATGTACACGGGACAAATTCGATAAAAATGCATGGTACGATTAAGCAAATGGAACAACGCTTTCATTGTTTTTCTGCATCTTGAAGTCACCATAAGGCATTTAACGATCAATATACACTCTTAGCCTATTCATAGTAAGTTCAGAAAGTCCCCAAGAACCAGTTTGAGTGGAATTCACTTGCTAAATGTTGAACAGCACTAAATCCATGTATCAACTGTTTAACATTCTTTTTGTCATAGATACGGGGTCGCCAACAAGCATAACATACCGGGCAAAGTTCTCTTACAAACACTATGATCCGTTGCCCGACAAAGGGGCCAATAGACAAGACAATAATTAAACGATCATAGGGCACTCATCGAGTTGATTGTAAGAAAACTTGGCAAAAAAAATCCGAAGATGTGGGCAATATATACAGGTTGCAAGAAAAACAAGAAAACCAATTAAGTGTCTCATTTATGTCAATAAGAAATTGGCTTCAATAAGGTTCACGTAAATAAGACATTTAATCTAGTCGCATCTATACCTAATAAATGCCATTTACATAAATCTGTAACATTCTCGAGTCGCACTTCCACCATAATGATAACGTTTGTACCAGCAAATGCATATGTAGTACAGTCTTGTTTAATACTTTTCCTGTCTGTTTGGCTTTCATGGTAATTGTGACAAAATCAAATCATGTTCCTTGTACCAGTATATTCTTGTATTCAATTCATTTTAATGTAACATTTAAGTGGCGTCATTTTACTTTTAAGGAACAAATGGTCTGAAAATAGAATAATTATATGTGCAATTAACGACAAGACAAACTTTTGTGATAGAAATATCCTTCGTATTCAAAGTTTAAACCATCTTGTTGGAATTTTCTGTTTGTTATAAAATCCCAATTTAAAAAAAAAAACAAATTATTCTACGGTGTTGCATAAAATTTTTGCACAACTGATAAAGATTGTAAAAAAAATTAAATAAAGTCATTACTTTCAGCATTATAAACAACTTCCCTATGATTTGCATTATCAGTTGCGGGAAGGTTTGCAAACTTTGGAGTTTAAATGTGGTGAAAGTTGCAGGCCATGTACCAACACTCGAGTCATTTTTTATTATTAAACTTGACTTCTTACACGCACAGAGCCTGTCTTGGGAATCTTTGACGGAGATGATTTGACACTTTGTGCACTATCAGAAGCTGTAGTTGTGGTGATCCTCTTTCGTTTACATTTTCTTTGAGGTAACATTTTAACGACCTAAAATATTAATTTTGATAAATATTGCGAAAAAACTTATCAAAACTCTGGTGTCAATTACTTTTGAAGGAAATTCTATTGAATATTAGATAAATTGCAATCAATACAAAAACCAGTTTCATCTATCGACAGTTATGATTTTTCTACACTTTATGAAAGGCTTCCAGATAATTTGATTCAATCTTAATTGGGACAGCTGATTAAATGGTCTTTTAAATTTTCTGGACTTCAGTTTATTTGTTGTAACAAAAAGCATTGATTCTTTTCTAATATTACTTACAACAATCATTCATCCTGGACATGTGATGATACGATTAAAGCACTTAATCTTTTGCTTGACAACATTTTTGTTCGTTTTGACAACATTGTTCATCAACAGGTCATTGGAATTCCCATGTGTACAAATTGTGCACCTCTCATTGCAGATCTTTTTCTTTTCTGTTACGAACGTGATCTCATGAAAAAAAAACTACAAAATGAAACCATACAAAACAGTGATCAATTTATTTCTATTTTCAATGATAACAGCAGGTATATTGACGATATCCTTACTATTGACAATTACCAGTTTTGAGATTATGTCAATATCATTTACCCACAACATCTGAAACTTAATAAAGCTAACAATTATTCCAAATATTACCCTATTCTTGATCAAACTATCATCATTGACTCTGATAAAAAAAAATTTACAATAAAAGGGATGATTTTGTTTTCGGTATTACTATTTTCCCTTTTCTTGACGGCGACGTTCCTTTAGCGCCATCCTACGGAGTTTATATTTCTCAACTGGTACGATTCGCACGCGTTTGTTCTACTTTTGACGATTTTAATGAACGTAGCCTATCACTTCCAAACTTTTACAGCAAGGTTACAGATTTCATAAATTGCTAAATACATTTAAAAAGTTTCATCCAAGATATGAACATTTGATATCTAAATATAATGTCACTCGCAAACAGCTTATTACTAAGGGCATTTCTAATCATCGATTTTTTAGGAAATGTTGTTAAAAAATGCCAGAAACTGATTGAAAATCCAGAAAACTGGGAAGTAACTTACATTCTTTACGCATTAGGGGTTATCGACACGATATTCTGCACGTGTCCGTTTAATAAGCCTTGGGGTCCAAAGGCCTGAGGCTTTTACACGCATACTGGCCACTCACTGACACTGTCGAAGTTTACTGAAATGCATGATGACTCTTTACCAAACCCATCTGGGAGTTTTGAGTTAGATTTTTCTTCCGTTGTGCGACAGTGTTTTACCAGCAGACTAGGCTCCTTGAGCTAGCCGGTAATTTAGCGGCGAGAACTCCGCGACCCATCTTCCAAAATTACGTTTTGTTCCATTTTTTTCATTTCAAGATTGTGGTCATGGAGGTAGAAGTCTATCTGTTTTGGGTTTTATTCGTTTATTTATTATTCTAGTGGGAGACAGCACAGAGAAAGGGGAGGTTTTGGTGCCATGTCCGGCTGCCCCGAGTTCCTTTCGTTGTTTGACTTTTATATTTTTATCGTTTTTTTTTTTCATGTGCAGCTCCTTGTTACTTTGTTGCATGTGACTATGTTTTTCGGCCATTGTAGGTGTTTCATATTATTTTTTATTCTATTTTTGTTAATACCAACTTGATAAATAAAACAGTTTTCAAGAAAGCAGTTCACAACATTTTCCCATAGGGTGCAATGTTAAACTAAGATCTGCAGGGGCGTCCATCTTGGATTGATGATCGCTCTCAAATTCTATATTTTATTGATTACCATCATGTCACCATGCCTAGTAAATATCAACTGGATATTGGAAACGGTTTTCAAGAATTAACAATTTACAATATTTTCCAAAAGAATTGAGCTATGTTTCACGGCAGCGGCCATCTTGGATGAGATGTGAACATGTCAGACATATGTAGAAATTGTAGTTCTAAATAAGATGAAAAATATTGCTATTCAAACTTTACCTCTATCTCAAAGCGGTTTTGAAAAATAAGTTGACCTCTATATCTTATAAGTTTTCTAATAAAAAATAAAATATAATTAAAAGTTTGAAAATTTTACGGAAAAAGGGCAGTAAATCCAATGACGGGTTTTGTATGTTCTTCAAAATTGCAGGGAGGGTAGATCTTGCCACGCTGATCATTTTACTCGCGTCAGAAGTTTGATATCTGTAACGCTTTTTTGAGTTATATGCAAAACAAAACAGCAATTTACCCATATGTTCCATCTACAGTAGCAACGTTCATGTTGTTTGATCTACGGACTAATCAAAGGTTTTTTTGCAACTGCATAATTTGGTGTAGATTCAGGCCAGGTTTGGTTACAATTGGCCCAGCAGTTTTAGAGATAATTCAAACGATCGGCTCTCTAAGTCGTCAGACTGCCATTCTACTGAGCAGTTTTGGTTAGAAGTGGGAATTAGAACGCAAAGAAAGTTTCGCATCAGTGAGCAACGTACGAGATCGACTTCATTGAATACAGATGGACTGCATTCCCTAAACACTTCGACAGATCTACATTCAAAACTTTGAAGTCAAATGCAGTACAATCCTTGGATCTCATCAATGATTATATAAGCACTTGAAAAAGCGGCGGGTAAATAGTGATGGGGATGTACGTCCGTTCGTTTGTCCTTCCATCACATATTTTTTGGTCAAAGTTTTTCTCAGCAATTATATGTTTGAATGATTTCTTATTTAGTCTGGAGCTTGATTATAATGAGTTGTAACTTGTAAGCTTTTTTCAGGTCTACCATATTACTGCTTCCTGTTTGCCGATATGTTGAAGATTAACTATCAGCCACTATGGATGAGAAATTTTCGTCGCAGTTTGCTTGGCTTGTAAGAGTGGAAATGACTTGAAATTTGGTGTGGAGCTTCATAATAATGAAAAACCAGCGGGTATATACTGATGGGTTGTGCGTCCGTCCGTCTGACAGTCCGTTTGTCTGTCTGTCCGTCACACATGTTGGGTCACAGTTTTTTCAGCATTATATATTGGAATGATTTCATATTTGGTCTAAAGCTTGATTATGACGAGTTGTAATGTGTAAGCTATTTTCAAGGTAAAAGTGATATGGTAGGCCATTATTAAAAAGTAGATCTACATCAAATATGCAAACTGAAAAACAGCTAAAAATATCGCAAAGGGTGGAAAGAAGAATGTCCAACGTTTCGGCCAGTACGGCCTACTTCTGGGAGCAACCGGGCCAGAAAATCGGAAAAAGATGTGAAGGATACCGGAGAATACTACTAACTGACGTGTAGCAGAAATCACCTGTGAAAATCAATATGTTTGAGTTTCACTATAATCCACTACTGATGAGAAAGTTTACTTGGCTTGTATGACATGCATTCAAATTTGGTCTGGACAACTGTTTAAATAAATTTAATACACTTAGGAAACGGGGTATTAATTTGTGGCCCAGCTTGTACTTGTAGTTTTTATTTTATTTGTTTAGAAGACAATTGTCAATGCACACACTGTGGTAGAGTATTGCTTGACTGGAGAGTTGAAGGCGTGGCACAAATTGAACACCATATGACCCGTCATTCAAGAATGTTTACAATAACACAGATTTATACTGAGAACTCCTGCTGAAAGTCCGTACTTGCCCAAAATACATAGAGTATACAAATGAATCAGTCAGGCTAGAATTGTACACTGGATGGCCAGTACAACTGAAACAATGACAAGTTGAGTGCGGACCTGATAGAAGACACCTGATCAATATGGTAAATCGAGGATTCTCGAAGGTTTCTAAGCACTACCATTACTTCTGCAACACTTCGTGTTATGTCGGAACACTTCATGTTACTATGGCAACGGATCCAGAAATGGATCCACAAATAATGAATCAAAACCTCCTCTATACTACTGATATATGAAATGATTTCCAAATAAAAGGACTAAGAACATATTTCCATAAAGTCTAATGCTGAGCTAAGATCTGCAGTGGTGGCCATCTTGAATTTATCATTAGTACTAAAACCATGCATTTGTTCAATAACTATCGTGTTACCATGCATATTTAATATAAACTTAGTGTATGAAACTGATTTCAACAATGAATCATTTTAAAAAATTTTAAATAGGGTCCAGTGTTAAATTAAGATCTGCGCTGGCGGCCATCTTTGATTTATGATTGGTACGAAAATCATATATATTTTAATGACTAGCATGTTACGATACCTAGTTAATACATGTGTCAACTCGTTGTAAACGGTGTTTCAAACAACTCACAATATGTCCTATAGGGTCCTATGTTAAACTAAGTTTTCCGGTGGCGACCATCTTAGGTTAGATGTTAAACTGGCAGATTTATGTAGAAATTGTACTTCTTGATAAACTTATAACTTTGCTATTCAAAACTTAACCTTTAATTGAAATAGTTTTGAATTTTATCTAAAAACAATAACAATATGTAAATTAAACGAAAAAGCGTGTCATCCCCCCCAATGAAATATCTACACTTTTCTTTTTCTTACAATTTCTTTGCGACCTCGAAACTTCGGACCATCGGACTATCAGACTTTCAAACTACCGGACCTTCGGACTATCGGACCTTCGGACTATCGGACCTTCGGACTATTGGTGCATAATAAAGAAAACTTCCATACACAAAGGAACTTGAAACGGCTGTTCATTATAGAGATCAATTAACCTGCACCGACTGATCAAGCCATCGAAAAAGGGGTTCAGGTCGAAATTTGTCCATTGTTCCCTCAATTCTGCACGAAATTATTTTTTCCCAGCCAAAGGGGGTTGGAACACCACCTCTATATCTGCCAATGAAGGGTATAATAGTATCGCCAAATGAAGGGCATTGAATCAGGAAGATACCTTTAGCGTTATGATTTACCTTTAGCGTATGAGAGACCGTTAGCGTATTTTTAGATATTGTTACTTTTGAAAGTACTGAACAGCAGGGCCAGTCTGATGCTTACTTCGGGTACTATCAGTCTACCATCAGAAACATCATCCCAGTGGGGGGAAAAAACTAAAACAAACAAACACACACACACAGAACACAACATAAGCGGGTCCAAGAGTTGGGGTTCCAGGGGTTTTACCCACCTTTCTTAATCTTTTTTTTTAATTTCGTGCACAATTTAGGAAGAAAATGACAAAAATTTCATAAAAGTGGACTGGAAAGCCCCTTTTTATCGTAGGCTGGATCCGCAAGTGATACCGAAATAGCAGTATATGTTAGTCCTGCAGATGGCCATTTCGACATCAAATATATCCTCGGTGGATATGTAAGACTCAAATCTATGGCGGGTTCCAAATCTGTGGCAGATTTCGAATCTATGGCAGAAAGCAGGGACTATACATTACATGTATAGTCCCTGCAGAAAGTGACGTGACAAAGAATATGTCGCTCCAAATCTATGGCAGATTTCATCGTCTCCAAATCTATGGCAGATTTACCTGTTCTCAAATCTATGGCAAATGGAACATTTCAAAGTCTTGGCAAAAGTATACAGAATAGGATAAAATGTAATACAAAGTCTGCAATATGTAATAGTAAAACCAAGGCAGTCTAAAGAATGCCTTCACTTTTCTACGAGAAATACTTTCAGAATATTGACTTTGAGCAGATTATTTTTCAATACAGAAGCTAATATTGGATTTATTTATTGACTAAATTACATCATCTACTGTGTTATTTATTTTTCATTCCAAAATGCGGTAAATAACATTTTCATGGGAACGGCCATGTTGTAAACGTCACAAGATGATTTCACTCCGATGTTATTTTACAGTGGTTGTTACGTCGGAAACCGTTTTTTTTTTTTTTTTTTTTTTTTTTTTTTTTTTTTTTTTTTTTTTTTTGCGCAGACCTAACCGTATATTTATATCCTCAAAAGATTATGAACATTATAAAAAAAAACTATAGAAATAAGTAAATCTATGCAGGGAAGATTTTTTTTCTCCTATAACAGGCCCTCTATACTTATTATATTGTGTTTTTCAGATAAAAGTCAAATTCAGTTTGAAAACAAATTCAACCCCACGAATAATCAACATAAGTTCTGATTGCGACCTACAGGCTCCACATAAACCCAGGCTGTCTAAAGAACCCATTCACTTTACTACGAGAAATACTTTCCGAATGTTGATTTTGGGCAGTATATGAACGGGTTTTTTTTAAGACAGAGTAGGCCATGAAATTTTGTTTAATCAACACTACATAACAAATTCGGCAATGAGTAAAGGGGAGGTTTGGGTGACCGTCAACCAGTTTAACACTACCGCTGGCTTTTGGTAGAGCTGGTACCCAGTCAGGCTGTTCCAGGTTTCTGTTTTTACCTTTTTCTTCGTGTTTTCTTGTTTAGTTTCGTTGTGGATAGGGGCCTGTGATTCTAATATTTTACGCCAATTGTAGACAGAAGGACACGAGAAATCAACAAAAAAATGATTATGAAAACTAGTCGATGATTTATAGGATTTATAGGATATTCCTGTTCCAATTCTAGGAAAATTTACAACGTTGGTAATTGTTAACTGGTCAAATTTGCTACAATGTGCACCAATGAAATGACACGGACAATTAAATGATCTGAAAACGTATGAATCACGATATATTTTTTACATAAAACTGAGTGTAATCTGCAGGCTCTACAAAACAGATATGAGTTCAGTTTTTATATTCAAAATTGAGTATGTATTTTGCTATTGCTTCCAACGGTCAATTTTGCAATGAATACAGAAGAAACAAGATACTGGAATAACTATAACTAGATACCGGAAATACTGCTAATTTGCTTTCGCTTTCTGCTTTCTGGACGCTTCGACAACTAATGTCAAATTACGGCTTTATCTATAAGCGAGTTAACAAAATTTATTACGATAAAAAATCCGGTTCCTCAAAAACTACATAGCAACTGAGGACAGAGATATCATGAAATATATGTATTCTCCTGCACGTACTCATAAATTCGTTATTTATTTATTTTTTGTTTGAAATTAACGATTTGCTAATTTCATTACTTGTTGAAATTACATTACGTTATTTAATGTATGTTGACATCCTATTATAATGCAAGTCGTCGTGAAATGTTTATGGTAAACAAGACGTTTTAGGTTTTGATACCGACTTTCATGGGTCTCACATATTATATATTATATAGAAATAAGGCTTCATTTATGTGTTCACGCTTTTGTTGGTAAATGGTGAGCGACTTTCTTTCTTTTAGATAGATTGTATAAGTTTTAATATTATATTTGCCATAGATTTGGAACTGCGCAAATCTGCCATATATTTGGGATTGTTTGTTGACGTCAGGATCTGCCATAGATTTGCCATGAGTAAATCCGCCATAGATTTAGAATTGGTGACGTCAGGATCTGCAATAGATTTGGAATTTGCCATAGATTTGGAACCCGAAATAGATTTGAGTCCTACAGATATAAAATCAAACATTTTCAAGACTGAAAAACGATTAAAAATATATATGACATCACTGATATGAACAAATAACCGAAAGGACAAAAAGTAAACCCCTTAATCACCTAGAAGAGAGTGTTTAGTGAAGGGAATCCAAAGTGTAAAGAATTTCTAAATTCTAGATATTTTAACTCTTCAAATGATCGGTTTCGTCCATGCAACACGGAACTTCTGCACACATTGGTTGGTGATACCGGCTGGAACAAGCATATGGGACATATGCAAATTCTTCTTCGAGAAAAAAAATTTGAACAATCTCTGCTTCTATACTCCTACATAAAAAGATGATAAAGGTCAATAGTCGCATGACTTTGAAATGTAATATTTATCTTTTGTTTTTGAACCTCAACTCGTTACCGTACATTGTCTCTATTCATTCCATATCTTTAAGCTTACTTATGGGACTTGCCAGTAAGCGAGAGTATATTTTGATCATTCCGCCTAGAAATTATTATGTCTGTATATGGATATCATTATCTAGGCATCTAATTAACTTCCCGAATGCAAGAATGACATAAATTAGCCCCCATACAATTGTATTTATAAACTTAATAGCTATTTTTAAAAATCGTACAAACGATTTTTATAACCGTATAAACGATTTAAAATCGTACAAATGAATTAAGAAATCGTTTTAACGATTTTCAAATTGCACAAACGACTTTATAAAAATCGTTTAAACGATTTGGAATCGAACAAACAATTTTTAAAATCGTACAAAAGATTTTAAAATCGTACAAACGACTTTATAAAAGTCGTTTAAAGGATTTTGAAAATCGAACAAACAATTTTCAAAATCGTACAAAACACCGTACAAACGATTACTTTCCATTGTCAAATTGGTAGATTTGTACATTGCTATGTAAATATTAAGCTTAATACATAATTTTAGCTGTGCGTCTATGTGCAATTTAGTTTAACTTCTTTGCCCTTCCAGAAAGAATGCCGAAGACTAATTTAAAGTGACTCCCAGAAAGAGGCAATATCATTAGTAGGTGAAAAAGACTCTTATAGAATCTCATGTCCATTCTGCTCGCTTACTTTTAAGATCAAGGGACAAAGGAATAAACACATCATCGAAAGCATGGATAGTCTCCTGTTTCGTGCATTATGCTCTTGCAACACCTCAAAGAGAGCATATTGTTGTATGACTGAGGTAAACAGTCTCAATAAATCTTGAGAAAAACATACCGATGAAAATGACAACGAAACCGTATTGAGCCCAAGAGAAGAATCTAGGGAGTTATGTTCTGACAGTGGAGATGAGAGAAATGAAGAAAAATCGAAGACAGTAGCAAATCTGGCAGGAATGATACCCTGACCTGAGAAAACAGATCATTCTAAGAGCCTTTTCGAAGAGATTTCAAGTGATGACGACCTTTTAAAGGAAAAAGACGATGAATATCATGGTGCAACTTAGACACAAAGGGCTAAAGAAGCCAGGGAAATAAATAACCCTAGTGAGAAGCAGATGAATACAGATGATACCCTAGAAAGGAGATCTGTAAGGAGAGTAACTCGACCGTTGCCTATGTTTACTCCTCAGCGTACTGTTAGACTCCAGGACCTACGACAAAGACTAGCATTGAGATTACCACTATCACCAATGACCAGTACACCAAATTCGGCTCCTAAAGTAAAACACATAGAGGATTATGACATAGATGAAGAGCCGAAGATAACCAAAAATATATAAAAAAATAACCAAGTATGAGAAAGAAGGGAAGCACATCAAAATCAATGAGAAGAAAGTGCCTGCTTCAAAAATAATTGACATGTAATACCTTATTGAAGAAATGATGAAACATATTTTGTTTTTAGTGGAATTAAAGTAACAGGAATTCATTTGACAACATGCGTTTGTGTCTTTGTAAATATTTGTAAGTCAATCAGATGAAACTATAAACCGAGAACCCGTGTTCAGATCCGTCACATCCTGGGCACGTAAAAGACCACCCCTGATGCTTAATTTGTGAGGGATGAAGAATAAATCTTTGGCTGTGATATTCAATATTATAGAGGCAATACATGCAATAGGCAATAGTTCATATGAATGATACATTTTGAGTTAGGAATAGGACATAAAGATATTAAATCAAAAATTTGTGTTAGGCATAAGATAGAGTGAAGCCTCCGAAATCTTGATGTGTTTGTGAATTCTTATTGTGATATGACTAACGTAGTTGTGGCCATACACGTAGTATTTTTTTGTCTGGCTTTTAGTGGCAGATGGAGTTAAGAGCCTGACAAGGGGCAAGAGGTAGTATGTTAGGTTTATATGACCAGAAGTAGAAATGATCAATGTTATTTGGTAAAAGTAAGTGACAAAGCAAGAAAAGGCTTTGTATTAATGTTATGATGTCCCGTTTAATAGTGTGGTTATACAAGATGATCAATGGTGAATTCCCATTGTATCAGTCAAGAAGTCATGCAAGAACGCATGAAATTAGAGGCGTGGGAAATGTGACAAAATGCCTTTTGATACCTTTGTCCATATTAGAAATATTATAATTAATTAATGTTTAATAATTTATTCCTACCTTGATAATGTTTATTTCCAATCAAGAGACAACTTTACTAATGCACAGCCCACTTTTCTGTTCGAGGGTATTTACATTGTGGGGGATGAAATATGTATTCGAATATACAGAGTTATTTGTATTAAACAGTACGTTCCCCTCTGCGTTGGAGAACCGGAAAATTACCTGCATTACTTCATCCACCGACAGTAAGTGCTTCAGTTGAAAGACCCTTACATTGATAAGACATAGACTCGTCCACTTCCTCTCCAGCAGTATATGAAGAGACCAGGGCCAGGTCTCATCGTCAGTCTTTGATCGTTGTTGATTTAGCAACATCTCAAGCTATAGTATTTGGTAAGTGTTATATTCCTTTGAATTTAATAGTGATTCCATGTGCCATTGTGATATCAATGTTCTAAGATTCCGGAATCAAAAGGATATCAAAGTGATAAGGAAAGTGCAAATAGTTAGATGTGCAATTTGATTGTGTGTAATTGAAACTTTAGTGTTTGACATTCCTTCGGTGGAAGTGTGTTATTGTGTGAATTATTCTTTTGGATTGTGGTTATTCTGACGTTTTGGTGTCAATATATCCGAAATTCATATTCACGTGAAGTCTTCAAATTCAAAGTAGCAATTTGTTAGTTCATTTAACTTTGTGCAATTAACCGTGTGATACTGGTAGATATTTATTTATTATAGTGCATGTATATATTTAACTGACCTTGTGCATATTGTGCAATACGCAAAGATAATAATTTATTGTGGAAATATTGATATAGCAATTTAAAACATTCAGAATTCTTTTATGTGAAAATAAATCATGACAACTACTATTTGGATGCCATTTGCATTGTATCATTTTGGTTTTGCCATTTGCAGAGTGTTACATGTATTGTGTTCTTTAGCCATTAGTATATTTCAACAGCTGGAATCCGGATTTATTCTGGTACGGATCCATAACCGACTTAGGTCCAACACGTTACACCTTCAAAGAATATTGAAACTTCTGTTTTGTAAAATGTCATGTATGAAAAACATTTAATAATTATCTAATGTCATTGTAATAAAGAAGCTTATTTTCCATAATTAGATAATTTTCCTTAGAAATTTCTAATTCGATTTTTCGTCAGTGTTTGTTTGTTATTCCTTCCGTTTAAAACACATTTTTCAACAAAAGATTTTTAACCTATATGTCCCCAACAGCCGGTTTTCTCTTGGAAATGTTTTTTCACAGAAAGAAAAGTAACAGAAGAAATATTCCTTATAGTTAAATTATCCCTGATTGCACTGTCATCCATAGGAATAATTGTTCAGAGAAATGTCTATATCTATATAACTTCTGAAAGACTTTTAACGTAGAATTTGGACTAAAATACTTACGACACACTATACAATAATGCTGAGCCATTTGTAAATGACACTAGTAAATTATTTCTCGTTTTATCGTAGTATACTCCCCAAACTCGACTCTTTGTGTCTTCCGTATTTATTAATTTGCGACACTCTTTTCCATCAGGTGATATAATAACGATTGCTTTGCCGATTTCTGAAGCAACGTAAACGTTTGAATTAGTATCTAAGGTTATACATCGCGGTCTAGAAATGGAAAGGTGTTTGTATTCCCAGATCTGTTCACCTTTTAAACTGTAGCATGTTACGGCACTAGTAAAGCAGCCTGTGACATAAAGTTTGCTGTTGTTTGCTGCTATATAACTCCAATGATCTACTTTGTTAGGTTCAATTATAGTTGAAATGTTCTTACTTGATAAATCAATCATCCGAATACCCATGCCTATCTCGCACCAAAACAAATATCCTCCTTGGTATACTACACCGTACAAATACTTCGTCGTTTTTATTGATTCTTGTACCGTTTGGGTGTCAAGATCAATGATTTGAATAGAACCACATGTTGTTACAGCAACAGTCCTGTCATCTATATCGGTTACATCTGATGGTTTGACTGAAATATTTATTTCCTTATATAATGTATTATTATCTTTCATGATTATTAACCGCTTATTTTTTGAGTCCATGAAAATTATTTTGCCACTTAAGCAAATAGTAGATCGATAAACCTCTAGATTTTTTGTGCTTGTGGAAACGTTAAATTTTGAGTTTAACCTAACGTTGATATTACGGAAATCATTGATAGGCGATTGTCCTACAGTTGACATTATCTGTGCCTGTTTATCCTGTTCAGTATCTAGAACGACTAACTGAGGTTTGAAAATTGTAGTAATGGTCCCAAAAGATGGAATGGATGATAAATTGCATATTTTAGTGTCAAATTCAACTTGTATACTGATTTGTTGTAAGCTGTTGTCTTGTTCTAGAGACCTGATAAATGTTTCATGTTTGACCAATTCGGCCTCAAGTGTTCTGCACCAAAGAAACGTCTGTGCATCTGATCCATAGTTTTTTACGGCCGACAGATTTTGATTTAAGACCTGAACTTTATCCATTTTCTCTTTTATCCTTTGAAGTGTGTTCTGCATCCGGGAATTCGCCTTTTCCTTTACAGCATTGACTTCACCATGTAACTTTTCCTCTATTTGATCAAGGTGTGAATTTATCGTATTTCGTCTCTTCCTAATCTCGTCATGAAAGGCTTGACCCTGTTCGTCAATGTTTGATATATTGAATTCTCTGTCTGTTTGCACCTTTTCCATGTTTGTTTCGATACTTGACAAAGCTAATTCTAGTTGTTCAAGGGATACTGACATTTTCGATGTTTTAACAGCGTCGTCCAATGACATTAATCTTGAACATTGCTTATGGGTAGTTATAGCGCATACTGGACAACACAGATATTCATGATCCGGACAGTATATATGGTATTCTTTATCGTGTTCATCACAATGTCGGCTAAGTTTTGGTAGTGAAGGTGGCAATTTCTTGTAATTGTCGATACTGATGACCTGATGACCTTTGGTCAATTTCATCCTACTGTGAGGTTCAAGGCAATCCGAGCAAAAAGTTTCTTCACATATAGGACACCAGTGGTCTGCAGGTTTTGTATAATGGCGTCCATAACACACATCACAGAACGTTTCTTTAGACGTTGCCATCGTATCTAAAAAACAAATGGGCTACTTTGAAAAAATGTCGAGATAACATAAACTTTTGGGTCATGTTTGTGTAAGTTATAGATTATAAAATATGCTGATGTCGTTGTCACAAAAAGTAAATTCTAACATGATTTATATAATTAGCCAATGAGTATAGCACTCGATAAAATCCTACCGCACGGCTACGCAATGGTTTCAAAAAAAAGAAAGCAAAAAGAATCGGAATTACCGCATTTTCAATTTAATTTTTGTTGGTCTATGAGACCTTTTGAATATTTCTGTCTTTCACATTCATAAATGTGTATTATTGGGTTCCTCACTGTGTTGAAAACCATATGGTGACCCCTAGATGTTTTGTATTTGGTCGTTTTAACCTGGATATGGGATGTTGTCTCCTTGACATTTACCCCATTTCCTTTCTTTTTCATAATTATTATGCATTTGATACTGATTTTTGAACTTTCATATGTTAGATGTGTATTGTGACGCCATAGAAACAGACAAAAATGAAGACCACGGTTTTATTCGAAATCGAACAACGTCATGGCAATCTAAGCGTTGCATTCATTTAACCATAATTTTGGTTAAATTTGCCTTTATATTCAAAATTAAACCCCTCGCCCATGCTTTGGGTTAACATCGAATGAAAAAGTCCTTGCCCATGATTAACAACACTACCCCAGCCATAAATTAGTGTTGTTGTCATTTAACACTTGAATGAAATATTAAACATGCCAAGTTGGGTATATTTAAATAATCAATATTGTAAGAAAAAAATAAGAAACGGGTTTCTTAATACAATATTATTTCAAATATGAAGAAACAGAACATAAGAAAATTTTAGCAATTTATTTCTGAACGATACAAACAAAACCCAAAACAATTTAACATTTTCTGTCTCAATAATTACGAACACATAACACATTTTGAAGACACATTATCAATAGGTGCTTCGAATAAACGTCCATTTTTTTAGACAAATTTCAGTATGATATGACATCGCATAGATACTAAAATTTCTCTTAATATACAAAAAATATCAAAGTTGCATAAAAAACAGTAAATTTCGTTATCTTTACATGTATATGTGTTAAATTGTATACCGCGTATACCCAGCCTTCAGACCAAAGACTAATCAACGTTACTAGATGACTCGAGTAGATATAAAGGTATTTTGCTATTGGTATCAGATATATCTTCCTCTCATGCTTGCTAATTATAGATTCAACTTTTAATTTAAGTTAATATATAATTAGTCAATTATTGGTTATGACCATATTGAATAACTGTAATTACCTACAATAATGCATTATTATATATGAAAATTAGATAGGATTTACGAATGACTAGTTAACCGTTGATGAAAGATTTCTTTAGTTTTGGAGCTATGAAAAGAAACTTCATTGTATCGTCATCGCTTTCCAGAACTAGAGGCTCAGATACTGAGCCTGTATAGCTCACCAGACAAAGATGCTTTTAAGCCGTGCCTATGCTGACGACCAAATATGCTTTTCCTATAGGGGCTAATGTTAAGCTATGTTCTCCTCACATCCATGTTTTTGTTAAATTCAATTGAAATAAGTATTCTTTGTTAATATAATTCCATTCATAACTCCAATACAGTTAAGTTAAATTTGCTTTAATGGTTTCAGAGTAGATCATGAAAATGAAGATTTTCCCATAGGGTCCAATGTTAAACTATGTTTCGTGCTGGCGGCCATGTTTTTTATTGATCCAAAAGAAAATAGCAATCTTCGTTGAGGACCTACCATACATCATTCCTGTAAAGTTTGGTTGAATTTGCATCAGTGGTTTCAGTGGGGAAGATAGGGTCCAATGTTAATCTATGTTCCATGCTGACGGCCATGTTTTTATTAGATCCAAGCGGAATGAGCAATCTTCATTGAGGACCTTTAGTACATCATTCCTGTAAAGTATGGTTGAATTTGCTTCAGTGGTTTCAGAGGAGAAGACGATTTGTGTATTTTCCCATAGGGTCCAATGTTAAACCTAAGTTCAGCGCTGGCAGCCATGTTTATTTATCGGATCCAAACGAAATGAGCAATCATTGTTGAGGACCTTTAGTACATCATTCCTGTAAAGTTTGGTTGAATTTGTTTCAGCGGTTTCAGAGGAGATGAAAATGTGATTTTTCCCATAGGGTCCAATGTTGAACCAAAGTTCCATGTTGTCGGCCATGTTTTTTTAACGGATCGGAACAAAATGAGCAATCTTTGTAAAGGACCTTCCATACATTATTCCTGTAAAGTTTGGTTGAATTTGCTTCAGCGGTTTCAGAGGAGAAGATGAAAATGTGATTTTCCCATAGCGTCCAATGTTAAACTAAGTTCAGCGCTGGCAGCCATGTTTTTTATCGGATCCAAACGAAATGAGCAATCATTGTTGAGGACCTTTAGTACATCATTCCTGTAAAGTTTGGCTGAATTTGCTTTAGTGGTTTCAGAGGAGAAGATGAAAATGTGAAAAGTTAACGGACAGACGACGGACGACGGACGCTAAGTGATGGCAATAGCTCAGCCTGACCCTTTGGGTCAGGTGAGCTAAAAAGCTTTCGACTGTTTCAATGTAACTCATTGTTATTGAAAATGATTCAGTTAGACCCAAACGGATTTTTTTCTGAATTATTCAAATATACATGAAAATGTCAAATTAGTATTGCAACGATTTAGCAAGTAGAAAAAGTTACATTTAAAGAGATGTACTTTTACACCCAAAGCCGACTGCTTGTTGAAAGAAACACACTTTACACTGATTAACAGTAAATTACACAGATGGTGTTTGTACATATTGTAGAATAATTGATTCTGCCATAAGAAGATTTTACATTTGGATCGTTGGAATCAAATGTAAAATCATCTTTGGACAGTGTAAATCAGTCGTGCTTTGTTGTCAATCAATTATCAACAATGTTTCTTTATTCGCATGCAGTCTTTCAAAAGTCAGCGTGGGGTGTACATTTACTTGATCCTTGCAATAAACCGGACTTACTGAAAATTTAGATTCTGCATATGGCCATTTCGACAACTTATTTTTTCAGTGCAAAAATCGTGATTTGTTTATAGTAATACAAAATCACGCCTTTTCTAGTACAGAGTTGAAGCTTTCCAAGGAGGATATTTTGTTCTGCTCTAAGAATATACTTGAACTTATTTAACAGCTGGTTTGGATTGAAAATTATCAGTATGTTTAAAGTATCCATTCATTTATGTTTATTTAAATAACACAATGTACCGTCTTAAAGTATTTTTTGGAGCTGATATCTATGTTAAACGATTTTGCAGTACTTTGTGAATATTTAGTGAAAATGGCTTTAATTATAGCAAGACATATATTAGTTCTCCATGTAGAATTACAGCAGGAAACCAGCGTTATTAAGTGTATTAAGATGGAAATGGACTAGAAATCGTTATGATATATAAATATTTAGAATATTTTTCAGTAAAACTCCTCTTATCTACCAACCAGACAATGTCACAAGGCTATGTAGGGTACTATACCAGAAAAAAGGGTGTCGATCGGGTGTCTGTTATAGGAAAAATGAAAGGATATGGAGTGAATGTACATTTGACAAAAACGCACACGATACATGGAAAACTTCAGTTTATCAAGTTATATCTGTTTTATGTGTACTGCCGATTATGTCCGTCACACTGTCAGTCTTGGAAAAAGTACTTCGAATCCAGAGAGATGAAGACGTACTTCGAATCCAGAGAGATGAAGACGTCTATAATGTATCACTGCGACCTTTGTGAATACACGACCAATCGTCACTTCAGTCTCGTTCGCCACAAGAGTCAGAAACACGATATGGAAGACACTTCCCCAACTGAATCGGATACAGAGTCCTACATATCAGAAGAAAGCAATCACGAATCTGCATATAGCAACGAGGAAAGTAACGACTCTAATACATCAGAAGAGTCCACCGACGAAAGCACTGACAATGAAGAAGACCAAGAGTCTCCATGGAAACTGATCGTGAATAAAGCATTTGACAAACTCGAACCAGAATATGCCAAGAAAGTAGAAGAGTTGGAAGAAGGACAAGGCTCCGAAAAGGCTCGTTTAGCCGCATATGAAGACATGAATAAACTTTTTAGAGACCATATGAGAAATCAATACCTGGAAACGGTGTTCTGGATGCAGATTTCAACAATGATCCAATTCACAAAAAGATCAGAGATACAGCCAAACGTTTAAGAGGTGAAGAAGACTACGACACCAGGGAATATTGGCAATATGCAGTGAAGTGCTGCTCGCGTGCTCATTTCGCTGCTCTTACTGCTCGTGTGCTCATCTCGGGAATTTGAGAGGAGAATTGGGCCTGAAAGGGGGAGGAGGAAGAAAGAAAGACATAAAAATATTTTTTAATTCATTTTTCAATTTTTTTTATTATTTTAGGAACCTCCAAACCCCCATTCCCTAACCCATGAGTGCTTCATGACGGGGAAAATAAATTATGTATATATGTATATTAGTTGATTATTTAATGCCAAATTGAAAGAAATCATACAAATAATGACCAAAAAATTAATAATGATACAAAGAACGGGGTAAAACAATAAACAGATGCAAAAGCTGGGGTAACGTTAGTACAGGGCAAAACATGTACTTCAGAGTACACAAAACAAAGGGGAGATAACTGAGACAAAAGACAAAGGGTAAAAGGGTATCACAAAAAAATAAATCGATATCAACGCAAATGCTTAGATAAGGTTCTTTATTAATCATCAATACAGAAAAAAGATTTAGTACTGGACAAAAAGATAAAAAATGACTGAATTGAAATACAACACAAGAGGAGAACTAAAAACAGGATAAACCAATAGAAAGAGATA
>MJUU01001743.1:1991-14199 GCA_002080025.1 Modiolus philippinarum
CATACACTTGGTGAGTAATTAGTGTGTGTAACCAGCAGAGGAAACCTGTGGCAGGAACACTAAATTCTGTAAGTACTATTAGATATATTTAGTGTTATTTATTTACTTGTATATATTTATTTTCAGGTGAGGTATACCTGCAGTTTGTATTTTATTTATTTGATATTGATTTGGTATCACTTGGATTACTTTTTGAGTTATATATATTTCCAGTTTTACCAGGTAGCTGAATACGTTTTTTGTTATTAGAGGTAGTACTTAATTTTGAACTTGTTCTTTCAGATAGTCTCCGTTTTCATTTTCTTTATAATACTTTAAGATTTTACATTGCATTTTACAGGATAGTTTTCTTTATTTTGTAGGAACCTTTTCCTTCATTTTTAGGCAATTTCCTTTCCATTTCAGATATATTTTCTTTTTTTTTAATATTACTTTTGTTGTAGACATGGATTTGTTTGTATTTTAGGCAATTTTCTGTTCTAATTACAGGAATTTTGTTTCTATTGTAGCAAATTTTGTTTTGTCTTACAGGAATTTGTTTCTGTTGTAGGTACATATTGATTTTTCCACTTCTCTTGTAGCAATAAATAAGTTTTTTCTCTTTTTGAATTATATTTCAGACATCTTTATTCATATTTTCAGATTTTCTCTTTCTTTGTTTCTTATTTCAGAAATCTTCTTTTTCCCTTATAGGTTAATTAATTGCTTATTATTTAATTGCAGCAATAATTAGTACCCTTTCATTTTTGTTTATAATTTCAGATTGTTTCTTTCCATTTCAGATTGATTTTTTTCTCTTTCAGCAATTAATATCTCTTTAATTTGTTTTGTTTTCTTTATTAGATATCACCATGTCAGACTATCTTTCAAAGGATGAGATAAACAACATTGTACTAGCCTTTAAAGACATGGATCTGAAACCATCAGCTGAAACACCCGATGACTTCAAAGTATGGATGGAGACATACAGAGAGGCTGATGATGACTTATTGTATGCATATCTACCAAGGATATCTGCATTTTCCGGTGACAAAAAGACTGGCACATCATACGACCTTTGGCGATACGAAGTTCAGTGTCTCATCAGAACTGGAAACACACATGACACCATCAAGATGGCCATTAGACGATCACTACGAGGTGACGCCAGCAGCATTCTTATGCGACTTGGTCCTGATGCCACCATTGATGACATCATAGATAAGATGGATAGTATCTATGGATCCGTCTATCCAGCCGAAGCTCTTCTTGGACAATTTTACACTGCCAGACAACAAGATGAAGAAGGTGTTGCATCATGGGCATGTCGACTGGAGGAAATTTTAAGCAAGGCCAAGAATAGGAAAACCATCAACTCAGAGGACATCAATAACATGCTAGCCTCTAAGTTTTTCGACGGACTGCGGCCAGAGATTAAGAACATCGCCCGCTACAAAAAGGATACCATCAACGA
Organism: Modiolus philippinarum; assembly: GCA_002080025.1. NCBI lineage: Eukaryota > Metazoa > Mollusca > Bivalvia > Mytilida > Modiolidae > Modiolus > Modiolus philippinarum. The sequence continues at coordinate 3,445 of MJUU01001743.1, forward strand.
TTTCGATGCCTTACTTAAAGCTGTTAGAGAGACTGAGAACCAACACAATCTAAAACCATCTACAAAGAAGAAGCCATTACAACATCTTCCGAGAACAAGCAGATACAGCAGCTTACAACACTTGTAAAACAGCTTTCACAAGATGTTAAGGTGCTAAAGGAAAACAGTCTCGGTCAACAATCTACCAACATCAGATGTAGACAACGAGATCCATATACACCATACCAGCCAGATGAAACTGTCATACACCGTCCGTTCACCAGGCAACATAAACAGGACAAGACTTGTTGGCGATGTTGACAACCAGGACACTTTGCCATCGATTGTCACGTTCGTCTTGATCATTCAAGAAAAGCCAAACGAGCCCTGAACCTCCAACAAGCCTTCATCATGGAACATTCTACGGATGAACCTACTTGAACTTCTTCTGGATTACTTGGATCCGCAAATGAAGTGACAGTATCCATCAACGGTCTGGAAACCAAAGCACTGTTGGACACAGGCTCTACTGTATCAACAATCAGTGAGAGCTTCTACAAACAGCATTTCCCGTCAACACCACTACAGTCACTCAGCTACTTACTGAACATTGAAATTGCTGACGGCCAACCACTGCCTTATAAAGGATACCTCGAGGCTGATTTACAACTACCAGGAACATCTACTAACAGGATACATCCTAGTCTACTTCTTGTCATACAAGACAGTGAATACCACAGACATGTTCCACTGCTTATTGGTACTAACATCCTGTCTGAGGTTATGAAGGACGTTAAGGACCACCATGGTATCTGCAGGATGCCAGATTACAGACACCCTACTACTTGGCATTCAGGTGCATCACACTCAGAGACAAGGAGTTAGAGAAACAGCAACACCGTTTGGCATTAGTTAAGTCAGCAGAGAACAAGCCTGTTACTATCCCAGCCAACACTGAAGTTGTTATTGATGGGTTATATGGATAAAGTGGTATCGTATCCATCTACAGTGTGCATGCTACAGGCGACTTCCAACTCAGCCATACCAACTGACCTAGATATTGTACCAGTTGTACTGTCATATGACCACAGTCAACGAGGAAACATACCAGTTCATATTTCCAACATCTCAACTAGGACAGTCACCGTTGCCCCTAGAGCTCTTTTATGTGAAGTCCAGCCAGTCACAATTACCAAGGAGCAAGTTCAACCAACTGATGTAGAACCCTTAGATCTTCTGAAGGAAATAAACCTACCAGATGACACTCTATCTCCACAAGAACTACGACGAGGAAAGAGTATTATACAACAGTATAATGACATATTCTCCATGAGTGACACCGACATCGGATATACCTCTTTGGTGAAACACCGAATCGACCTTACTGACAACACACCTTTTAAGCAACGACATCGTCGAATACCGCCATCCATGTTAGATGAAGTGAGGAACCATTTACAACAGCATTATCAAGCGTTCACGTTCACCATGGTCCTCGAATGTCGTTCTCGTCAGGAAAAAGGATGGAAAGTTACGCATGTGTGTAGACTACAGGCAGTTGAACCAACGCACCATCAAGGATTCATATGCACTGCCTAGAATTGAGGAGATCCTGGACTCACTTGGCGGAAACAAGATCTTTATCGTCCTTGATATGAAGTCCGGATATCATCAGCTGGAGATCGAGGAAGACCACAAGCAGCGCACAGCATTTACTGTAGGGCCCTTGGGATTCTTCGAGTACAACCGCATGCCATTTGGGTTGGCAAACGCACCGGCTACCTACCAGCGGTTGATGGAGGAGATACTTAGCGACCTGCATACAGAGATCTGCTTCATATACCTAGATGACCTCATCATCTTTTCCAGAACAGCTGATGAGCACATGGACAGACTCGAGAGAGTATTCCAACGTCTCCGAGAAGTAGGCCTAAAGCTGTCCCCGAAGAAATGTACTTTCTTCCAGCGAAAGGTCAAGTACATCGGCCACATTGTGTCAGAGAGCGGAGTGGAGCCAGACCCCAACAAGGTTGACAAGGTTGTAAATTGGCCCAGAACATCGACACCTGAAGAGGTCCGCCAGTTCCTTGGCTTTGTCGGCTATTATAGGAAATATGTGAAGGACTTTTCCAAGATCGCTCGCCCCTTGACCGACCTGATGCCAACTACAGGACGAAAAGCTAAGGGAAGGAAGCAGAAGAAAGACCAGAAACCAAAGCGACAGTGGCACTGGGATAATGAGCAGGAGACCGCCTTCCAACAGTTAAAAAGCCATCTGACAACACCACCTATCCTGAGTTTCCCTGATTATGACCATCCATTTGAACTCCATACTGACGCCTGCAGTAATGGATTGGGAGCTGTCCTGTACCAGACTCAAGAAGGAAAACAGCGAGTCATTGCCTATGCCAGCAGAGGCTTGTCTAAATCAGAGAGGAACTATCCTGTCCACAAGCAAGAGTTCCTTGCTTTGAAATGGGCCGTGACTGAAAAGTTTAAAGATTACCTGTATGGCCAGAAATTCACTGTCGTCACGGACAACAACCCACTGACGTATGCTTTGACAACAGCAAAATTGGACGCCACAGGACATCGTTGGCTAGCAGCATTAGCATCGTTCGACTTTAACATCATTTATCGACCTGGCAAGAACAACGCCGATGCTGATGGACTGTCACGCCTGCCTGCTGTCAACAAATCGGAAAGCATACCTGAAGACTCAGTAAAGGCCATTTGTAACACAGTACAGCCAGTAGCCTTGGTAGAGTCAATAGCGCAACACGCCAACATCTTAGATGACATTCCTGATGTTTTCCAAGATCATCGAGTCAACATCAGAGGTGAACAGCTGAATGATCCTACCATCCGCTATTGGATAGACATGGTAAGCAGGAATGCCAAACCTAGGAAACAAGACATACCTCCATCGNAGTTTTGTCCTTAGCTATATTTGATATTACTGATTATTCGGATTTCGTTTGGTTTCATGCATTTTAAACATTTTTTTTGAAAATATGGATTTCCTTTGTTTGGGTTCTAGTGCTGCCGATGAGGAATTAATTTCCGAAATGGCCATACAGCTCATTAAAATTATTGCAGTTGGAGTAAACACATGTGTTATGGTCTCATGTTCATTTACTCCATATCCTTTCGTGAAATATCCAGATATAATTATGGAACACATATTCCGTGAGTTACAGCAATTCAACTGTATTCTTCCGTGACTATATCGGAATTCGATGTTTGATATTACACAGACACACGTCATATTTGTGTTTATTTATGCAAATTATTGTGTATATAAAATATGTTGACATTTTACTTATAACTATGGTAGCTTAAGTGGACTTTAAATTCTCGCTATTTTGGACACATAACTTATGATTGTTAATTATTGTATTTTTCAGGTTTTTACCAATTGTTCACCGGCTAATTGAAATAGTTGATCCACACTGGGTTTTTATTTTGAATTGGGCCAACGAACTAGGTTAAGCTCGCTGTGTCCGGCTCAGTACAGTGTTGTCTGGTATATCACACTGTAATCTTTTAGTTTTGTCTTCGTTGTTGATGTATGTGGTACCGAGTTGTCCTGGTTATTGTCTAAATACTTAATAGATTAGTAAAAGCTTTTCAAACTTCTACCATGGTACTGTTTGAGGGTTAGAGAAGTAACACTTACCATGGATCTTAATTGGTTAAGTCTAAGGGTTAGAAAATGACATTAACCAATCAACCAAACAGATCTTTCAACATCATATTCTAGTTGGCTGTGTGACGGGTGTCATGCGTGGAGCAGATCATGCTTACCCTTCCGGAGCACCTGGTGATACCTCGGTTTTTATAGGGGTTCACACTGCTAGTGCTTTAGTTTTGTGGCTTTCTTGTTCATTTTTGTTTATTTGTTTTGTCTTTGTCATACCGTCTCAATTCGTTTTGCTGTAAATTGCCGTGATGTTGGATTTGTGATTTTAGAAATCCCCTTTCCTTTTCTTGCTTCAGTATTCGTTTGCCGATGTATTCCAAGGGAGTCCCAGTCGATTTTTTGTCAAATTTAGCCTTAGATCTACACGAAAGTTTAAAAATTATTCCGGCCAGAAAAGGGTGTCTCAACCCATGGAAATCCCCACACTCTGGATCCTGTAATGAAATATATTACATTCTATGTACAGTGTAAGAATCCTGAAAATTACAAGTTTGTTTGAAAATTGTATTGTCTTCTCATACAAATTATAGATTTGAAAATTTTTAAGGGAGCAGATAAAAGTCAGTCCTTGATTGTGTATGTTGTTCCACGCCCCGAACTCAAAAAGAGGGGATGAGAGGTGGAGGGGGTATCTAGATAAGAATATATGAGCATAAAGAATACATTTTAAATTTTTTCTGTTGATCTAGATGATTTTCTGGTAAAATTATAAATTATTTTGTGCTCAGACATATTGTTATTTGACTTATGGTGAATGAAAGGATATGGAGTAAATGCACATGAGACAAAGTCTCTACAAATACATGGTAAAAAACAAGCAAAGGAACAACGCTTTTATTGTTGCCTCTCATCAGTCACCGTGAGGCCTTCAACAATGATGCCGGAGCTGGAGATGTTGGTTTACTCAAATATGTTGTTCTCTTACATTATTTGTGTTTTTGAGCTTCCATGAGTTGTTGAATTCAAAAATTTTTGGCCCACCTGACTATATCCACGATGAGCTTTCGCCGTTATTTTGGGGTGTCTGTTGTCGGTGCAGTGTAAACTTATCATTCAATTATATCTCCTGAAACCACTTTGCAAAATTGGAAACCCATCTAGGTCACAATATTATTTGGTTGTCTCCATTCAAAATCATGTCTGTAAGGTTCACAGTTCATCCAAATGGCTGCCCACAGGGAACCAAGTTTATCATTTGACTCTATGGGAATACAAGTTTCAATAGCAAGTTATTCAGCAGGCTAATGACTATTTATAATTTCAGTTATGCAGAATCTAAATTCACAGTAACTTCTGTATTATGTTAGTTAATCACAACATATAACATAATATGTTTTTTTTTCCATTTTAGATTTACCATCTGTCTTTTTGCTTCCTTGTTCGTTAGTGGATGTATTTGAATGAATAAATAGTACTAAATGTGATTTTTTTATCTAAAACCAACCAGCTCAAGTCAAAAGTAACAAACCAATAAGACGGTTTAAAATCAGAAATCAATCGAATTGGGAAACAAAAAAGGCCCCAGTAGGAATGGCACGTATGTGACAGTGTATATTTTATGTGTATTATTATACTTATTTATATTTTATATCTTACCAGATATTAGTACTTTATTATATTAAATTATTTAATTCACTTTCCTTTAGTTTAGAATATACAGTTAGTTACTTTCTTGCGACTTTAATATATAAAGTCTAGTCGGTTGCGTTTCATGGATCGCCGTTGTAATTGTACCCACCTGTCCAACCTATCTCTTAATTAATTGTCACACCTGGTTTAACTTTCTCTGGTCAATTCTCATTGGTCAGTATTGACACACCCCAGAATTTGAAATTATAGTTATGGAGGTCAGATTGTAAAAAAATTAATGATTCCGAAATTGGTTATTCTATAAGTATGCTGGAACTTATTATACTTATGTGTTTATAGAGACTTTGCATTATGTCCATCTGATACTTGTACCACGTTTTGATCCTCTGGATTATTGTTTATATTTGGATATTTACATTTCTTATACCTGGTAAGTGAAGTTTTATGGTCTTTGTGGTGTATGAAAGGCGTATGCAGTGCATATAGAGTAATTCAGCCCGAATGATGGTGAGAATGCCCCTAGTGCCGTTGATATGTTAGGTGTGAGATAGTTTATGAGTGAATCCGAGAATAAATGATATGAATCTGTATTTTGTATGTAAGACGAGAGATTTACGATTGATTTTGGAAGTGACCTTGACCTTTTATTTTCCCTATCTATGACGTCACATTTTTGTCGTACTATTTTTATCCTATGGTCAGCTTGAATACTGAATGATTGATATAAAAGTATTAAAGTATATTTTGACTGTAAATTTTATAAAAAGTATTGAAAATAGAATGTATTCATATTTGAAATATAGTTTTGTAATTTATATTATGGATTCATATTTTACTGGATCCTGGTATTTATTATTGTTCATTATTTTCAGGATACACACACTGTGATGATCTTACTGTATTTTATGAAGTGTATTGGTGTAATGTAATGGAAATACTAATGGTTTAGATGTCTATTGTAAACCCGATCCCATAGATTGGTAAGGGTTATGTATTTTATATTAATATGCAATTAATAGATTCAATATGGTATATATGTACTGAGAAACACGATGTCAGAGTTATCTCCCTTATTTTGTAAAAGGGATATATGAGTGCTATACATTCATAATTTATATATTACTATTTGAAGTGATTTGGTATAATTTACCATATGTATTTATTTAAATATTATGATGATAGTTATGCAATATTATTGCATGTGCAGAATATTATTGCATTCTCTTTGGTAATAAGTATTCCGATACGGACATTTATTTATAAGAGCTATATACCAGTATTCATGTCATTATAATTGTTAAAATCTTACTGTGATATTTTTTTTTACTTAATATATTTTGTTATATTTTGTAGGGTTTTCATCATATTTCTAAATTCTTGAAGCAGAATTAAAGTGATGTCTTAGAACCCTAGCCTTGTTGTATTTAGCCTGAAATCACGACTGCTTTACGTACAAAATAAAAACAGGAAAAAATAGGGGCTCAGAGTGAGAAAACATTTCCTGCCACACCTGTCTCACACTTCGGCAATCCGATCATGCTGTAATTGTGTTAACGTCTTGAAATAATGCTGTTATTATTATTATTATTATTATTATTATTATTTATGCCAAAAGAGTACTGTTAAAAAAAAAATTCCCGTCTCGGCTGAAAATCCCATCCCCCTTGAAAAGCAAATGGTCCGTTCCTAACAGAGTCAATATTTTTGCCTGTTTACCATAAAATTGCTTCCTATATTTAAATAACTTTGAGAGTAAAGTTGTACATCTCGTACCTCAATGAGATGCCACTAGTTTGTTGAAGAATTTCACTACAAAAGTGAACAAAATTTAAAATATTGTGAAAATTTTGTCTCAAAAAATAATATAACAGTAGTTAATAAGAATATGAATATATTAGTATAAAAAATCTAAAATTGATTACTGAGGTTTTAAAAGAGTTTAGACAAGATACCAGTTTAGCATAGGAATAAGTGATATTCTATTTTCGTGAAAACAAATTTCATTCAATGAAGACAAGCCAGAACCGATCTTTAGCCGTGTGATATACATGTATCATATGTGAACGATGGTGAGCTGCTGGTGGACTGTTAGTCCCCGAGGGTATTCACCAACCCAGTAGTAGCCAGTAATTCGGTGCTTGTTCGAAAACTTATTTTATATGGAAACTTGCAATATCTGAATTTAAGAAATGTTGAAATCTAAGGAGTATCTCCTTGCATAAGCTCTGTTCTTAGCTGATTTTGGCTGTTCTGTTTAGATCCTTTTGGTAATTTGTTCTCTGTCAGCTTTAACACATATTTCGGTATATGGATTTCCAAATATTTGATTCGATCTGCACTGAAGAGACATAAATTGTCGAAATGTCCATTTTCAGAACCAAATTTACTGTAACTTCGGTAACTATATTCTTATATATGAAGTTTATTCCAGATAAATTACACCTTATCTATTAGGCATATACGAACTTCTAAAGCAGACAGACTTTTACTGGGATTCACCAGAAACAAAATGCAAACAGGAGAAGGAAAACACAGGAAATGAAGACAAATAAAAAAGTATCCGTTGAGCAGCAAAGTTTTAAAAACAGGGAAAAGTTACTAAAATTGAAAAAGAAACAAAGAACATCTTAGCAAATGTTTATTTAATATAGAATAATTTATTTATTTCTGGCTTTTATGTCTTTATCTGAACCACTAAGTCACGATACTTCCTAGATAAGGGAAATATGATGTGTTTTCAACTTATTTCCCATTGATCTTTTTATTAGGAGGCGTTTTGAGTTTCTATTTTCTTCTTATTTGTATTAAGTAAAATCTTGGCTGTATTTTGTAGTAATTTTGTTGTTTTCTTTTGCATTTGAGTATCAAGATGAGAGAGTAATGCAAGATCGTCTGCATAGTCCATGTTTTTGAGAAATGAAAATAATGTCCATCTGATTTCTGTGTTCTCATCTGCTAGGCTAGATCTCATTACCTAGCCCATTGCTGTTATAAACATTAGATACGACATTACTCATCCTTGTAGTCCATGGGCTGGAATAACCCCCCGTGCACCCCCCAACTTATGATCCCCACCCATATTTTTCAGTCCTTCTATATCCCCTCTTCAAAATTAAACATGTTAACATGAGCATAACTTGCACGCAATATTGGAACAGGCCCCTTTATTAGACCCATACAACGAAATTTTTGAAAATTTCGTTTTTGATCAAAGTTTTTCTTTCCGTTGCTTCAAATTGTTGATTTGTGCCTCTCAGTTATGAAAAAATGGTATAAAATGATAACCTATAAGCTTTACAAATATTCCATAAAGTACCATTTCTATACCCAATACGTTATAAAAATGAAAATCTTACCCCTACCCCTCCGAAATGTTGACATAAATTTTAAGATTTTTCTCGAAATCGTGTAAGTTCAACGGTCCTTAGAAACCAGTATGTTTTTCATTTCATAATTCTTGGAATTGTTCTTAGTCTTTTAATGACCTTTCTTAAAAATTTAGCATGTTAACATAATGTAAATATGTTTTCAATGACCAAACTATCACTTTTAAATAGACAAATAAAACGCATCTTTGAATATGTTCGTTTTCGACAAAGTTTTGTCCCTTTTTTGTCTCATCTTATCTATGAGTGGTTCAAATTCATGAAAAGATAGAATAAAAAGGAAGTACATAATGTGCTCTTTACAACTGGTACAAATTATAGCAGTTTTGAAGTATTATAAACTTCCTACATCCATAAAACTTACCCCTACCCCAACAAATTCACTCTAAAATTGTCAATTTTTTGTCTATGTTCGCATAAAAATTACTAGAACACGCAAAGTGTGTGTTGTATATGACAAGGTTGCATGAATTATATTGTGATTTCGTATTTTACCTGCCATTTGTTGACTTAAACTCAATATCTTGCCCGAAATTTATGAAAAATGGGCATTTTCTACATTTCAGATTTTATCAAAAGTTCGATGTTAAATCGTTATTCATTCAAAATCTCGAGGATATATCAGTTTTTTTGTCTATGTTTGCATAAAATTAACTCAAACACGCAAAATGTGTGTTCAATATGACAATACTGCATGAATTGCATCACGATTTGATATTTTGACAGCCATTTGTTGACTTAAACACAACATTGTACCCAAAATCAAGGAAAAATAGGAATTTTCAACATTTCAGATTTGGTGAAAGTTCACTGTTAACCCGTTATTAATGACAAGTCTGGAGGATATATCTGAAGATATGCCAATTTATTGTTCTAAGGGATATATAACTTGACTGGAAACAGTGTTTAAAAAATCAAGGAACGTTTAATGTGACTCTGAATACCGAAAATCTTACCCCTACTCCAACAAATTTTCCCTAAAATGTTCAATTTTATGTCTTTGTTCGCATAAAAATAACCAGAACACGAATAATGTGTGTTATGTATGACAATGCTGTATGTATAACATCATGATTTGGTATTTTAAACAGCCATTTTTTGACTTAAACTCAATATTTTGCCCCAAATTGATGAATAATTGGGATTTTCTGTATTTCAAATTTGTCCAACGTTCACTGTTTAGTCGTAATATATGTCAAATCTGGAGGATATGTCGGCAGATATGCCATTTAATTGTTCTGTACGATACATTAGTTGTCTTAATTCATTGTTTAGAACAGCAAAAAGTGTTTAATGTGACCCTAAATACCTAAAATCTTACCCCTACCCCAACAAATTCACCCTAAAGTGGTCTTTTTTTGTCTATATTCGCATAAAAATAACCAAAACCCGCAAAGTCTGCATTGGATCTAAAAATGTTGCATTAATCTTATTATGATTTGTCATTTTAAGTCCCACTTTTCAGATTAAACTCAATATTTGGTACAAAATTGATGAAAAATCGGAATTTTCAACATTTCAGATTTGTCAAAAATTTACTTTTAAATAGTTATAAGTGGCAAATCTGGAGGATTTATCTGCAGGTATGCCAATTCATTGTTCTTTGGGATATATAAGTTATCTTTAAACAATGTGTAGAAAAACCAGGGGTGTTGAATGTAACTCTAAATATCGAAAATATTACCCCTACCCTAAGAAAATTATGCTAAAACAATGCAAAAAATACGTCTGTCTGTACATATATATGAGTAAAAAATACTAATATTTTTACTTTTTTTAAAATGCATTTGATATATCGTAATATGCAATTTTAACGCAGAAAATATGGGTAAAATTGAATATTTTGGGCGATTTTCGTGAAAAATGGGAATTTTCAGGATTTCGGAATGTTACAAAATTCAAAGTTTAATTGTTGTATAACTGCCCATAAACCACGCGCATGATCTTATTTGTTATATATGGGAGTCTCTGTGCATTTTCGTGTTTGAAATGTTATATTATTGGACCTTTATACAATGTTCAGGCTTTTAAAGCTGAATAAAATGAAATAAATTGTGTTGAAATTTATATTTTTTTTTTTTTTTGGGGGGGGGGGGG
>MJUU01001743.1:14590-53236 GCA_002080025.1 Modiolus philippinarum
TTTTTTCACGTAATTTGTTGCTTACATATCATAAATCATTATTGCATTGGCAATTATAAGATATATATTCAAATTTATACGATCCAGAAGTAAGAAAGACAAAATTGTGAAAATATCTAAATTTCCAAAAATTTCTATTTTAAAAAAATTTTATACCAAAATTATCAACATTTTAAGGACTTTAATGGTCTAATTTTTCAACACTGTATCACAACTGATAAAAACTAGATAAAATGATGAGATTTATTCATCTGAAAGGAATTGAAATCTAAAAAATCGTCATTTTCGCTATTTTTGGCAGGGGGAGGGGTATATTTTTTTGCATCCCTAGATCACAAAAATAGCGTAATGTGCCCAAACTTGTGTTCATTGTAAAGTATCTTAAATAAGCTTTAATTTGATACCAAATTTCAGTACATCTAACTCATCTACATAAAAATTATGGAGCTTAAAAGATAAAATTTAGAATAAAACTAAAATACAAGAATTTTGTGTGGTGTACTATAAAAGTGGCCCTATACTGTGTACGCGTGCAGGTTATATTCGTGTTAACATGTTTTATTTTGAACAGGGGATATAAAAGGACTTAAAAAAATCGGTCTGGATCATAAGTTGGGGGGGGGGGGGGGGGTGTGTGTGCACGGGAAGTGATTTCAGCCCATGGCCTATTGGCTCACTCGAGATTTCACGAATTAACTAATGTCTGATGCGCTTGCAAGAGCAATTAAATTTGGTGTAGAAAATCTGTATGAGCTCTACTATTCTTGGTGGCACCCATAGTGCCTCAGTATTTATCATAAGCCAGGTTTGTTATTGCTATCAAACACTTTATTAAAGTCAACGAAATTGACAATTACCTTTCTTCTGCCATTCTGTGCATTGTTCGATAACGTTTCGTAAAATAAATATTTGATCACAACACCATTTTCCTTTCCTAAATCCCGCTTGTTTTTTCTTGGAAGACCATCGATAACAGACAAATAACTACATTTCATACATATTTTAAAGTTTTTTTTTTTTTATTTTGATAAGCTCTTAAGACAAAATTTAAATTTCGAGCATTATTAATGGTATAATGTACTATATTTTCCATATATATAATTAATCTTAGACTTAGACATCATTCCTGTAAAGTTTGGTTGAAATTGCTTCAGTGGTTTCAGAGGAGGAGATGAAAATGTGATTTTTCCCATAGAGTCCTAAGTTCCGCGCTGGCGGCCATGTTTTTTTATCAGAACGGAACGAAATGAGCAATCTTTGTAAACCTTTAGTACATTAGTCCTGTAAAGTTTTGTTGAATTTGCTTCAGTGGTTTGAGAGGGGAAGATGAAAATGTGAAAAGTTAACAGACAACGGACGACGGACGCCAAGTGTGGCAATAGCTCACATTGACCCTTTTTCATTCAAAAAAGAGTCAGATGTCTATCTTTCTATTTGAATTAGCTTTCCACCGGGCCTTATTACAAATAACCAAAAAGAAAACAATGCCTTGTTATAAATGTTAACTTTGCCAGTTAAGTTTATGTTTGTTGACGATCCCGCATCCATGGATCAAAGGATAAAAAGACATGGATGTAGCGTTGCTCAGCAATTAGCAATGAATACTGCTCAAACCGGTGCTAGGAGTCGTCTTGAACTTGCTTTGAGGTATGAGTAATGCTCATTGTTGAAGGCCTCATGATGACTTCAAGATGAAGAACAACAATAAAAGCGTTGTTCCATTGCTGTGTTTTACCATGTATTTGCAGAGATTTTGTCTCATTTGCATTTACTCCATATTCTTTCATTGTTAACAGATATTTAGGTTTTGAAATTTTTCGATTTCCTTATTTACATGTTTTATTTTCATAACAAATGTCCAACATGATCTTTGGTTGTATTGAATATATGAAATGAAAGAAGGTATGGTTTGACGTAAGAAAAGTAACTTGTCACCAAGTTGCAAAATAAACAGAATCGTATAAAACAGATATAAATTAAAAGATATTTAAGAGATCAGTAATTTCAATTGTTAACTTTCCTTCAGATCAATTTTTTTTTTTTTCACGTTTGACGTTTAAACATTTTCACCATTGTTTTTGAAGACTTTTGTTTTAATTATTTTACATTCCATAATTATATAATTAACAGTGGGAACATGTATCAAACGTGTAAAATAATTATTTTACTTTTGATTAATCTGATTTGCAGTGCTAAGTGTGAAAATATTTATATGTTAGAAAGTACCAAACAAATATATACACGTATCAAAACGTAAAAATCATTTTTACATTTTGATATGTGTATATATTTGTTGTTTTACCTTTATCGCAGTTCGACAAAAATTTAACTTGTTTGCTTTTTTATACTTACACGAAGAAGAAACAAAGAACATCTTAAGCATATGTTTATTTAATATTGAATAATTTATTTATTTCTGGTTATTATGTCTTTATCTGAACCACCATGTCACGATACTTCCTAGGTAAGAGAAATATGATGTGTTTACAACTTATTTCCAATTGATCTTTTTATTAGGAGGCTCTTTGAGTTTCAAAAGAGTGTCATTACTTCTATTTTCTAGTAAAATCTTGACTGCATTTTGTAGTAATTTTGTTGTTTTCTTTTGCATTTGAGTATCAAGATGAGAGAGTAATGCAAGATCGTCTGCATAGTCCATGTTTTAAGAAATGAGAATAATGTCCATCTGATTTCTGTGTTCTCATCACCTATGCTAGATCTCGTTACCCAGCACATTGCTGTTATAAACATTAGATACGACATTACACTTCCTTGGCTCACTCGAGATTTCACGAATTAACTAATGTCTGATGCGCTTGCAAGAGCAATTAAATTTGGTGTAGAAAATCTGTATGAGCTCTACTATTCTTGATGGCACCCATAGTGCCTCATTATTTATCATAATGCTACTAACCACTTTATTAAAGTCGACGAAATTGACAACTACCTTTCTTCTGCCATTCTGTGCATTGTTCGATAACGTTTCGTAAAATAAATTTTTGATCACAACACCATTTTCCTTTCCTAAACCCCTCTTGTTTTTTTCTTGGAAGACTATCGATAACAGACCATTAACTAAATTTCATACATATTTCAAAGTTTTTTTATTTTGATAAGCTCTTAAGACAAAATTGAAATTTCGAGCATTATTAATGGTATAATGTACTATATTTTCCATATCTATAATTAATCTTAGACTCCCCACTAAAGTAATTACAAGTGGAGAAATGTTACATGAAAATTGAAGTACACCCTGAAACGTTCAGCTTTAAACAACATAATACCGAAGTTAATATAATTTTTAAAGACGGCCATTTCGACATTTATATCTGTTTAGTGAAGATCAAACCAGTTGCTGCTGAATTACTTACATGCCACAAGGGAAGGGGAGGTTTTTCCGCGCCATAATGACCAGTCTTACCCACCATTTCTTTTGAAATGCCTGTTCCAAGTCAGGACCATTACGGTAGACAATTTTTCCAATGGTTTGTCTTATGCCTTTTGGAATTTGGCTCTGACAATTCTGTTCGGTAATTTTATCATTTCACCCATCCAAAGATTTGGAAGACCATAGAAGGCGATTATGGTATTTTTATGGCATCATGACAATTTCCTGATTTATCATATACTTACTCAAGATATGTGTCTTTTTGCATGTGTCATACAGAAAGAATTAAGTCAGTCATATCTTCAGGGGGATTAATATGAAATCCGTATTACACGGGCGTGTAATATGAAATCCGTATTACATGGGGTAAAATATGAATTTTTCAAAATGGCGACTTACGATTGTCCACTTCATAGAATTAACAAAGATTCACATATTTCAGTATAATTTAACCACCTCATGTTATAAATCAATTTTTCTATTTACTGGGAACAAGCAACATTTTTGCGGATTTTTAGTGCACATCCGTCACAAGTTTCTTACTATTATGTAGTTGTTCCAGTTAATGACCCGCTTTATTACGAAAATTCTTTTGTCATTTTGTGAAGAAAGATACCACTGTTAGCAATGATTAAGCAAGATGTTCACCTTGAATCAATTTTCAGCTATTCTAGGACCCTTACCAATTATAATTGTTGACAATAAATGTAAGGGCTTATCACACACATGTTTAAGCTATGAGGAAACCCTAATCTCATTGCATGATATTGTTTGAAAATATTGCAGGCAATTTCTTTACAACTTTCAATACAAATGTTTTTACAATTAATGAAGGAGATACATTCTAGAGGGGGNGCCGGGGGGGGGGGGGGGTCTGATCCCTGAATCCCGACTTTATTTTTTCTAAATCCGAAAATCCCGAAATCCCGAACTACAAAGAAACTTAAAGACTGGTAAAATCCCGATTCCTGGTGAATAGATTTCCCGAAATTAATCCCGAGCTTAAATTTAAAAAATCCCGGAATCCCGAGCTTAAAAACCTCTAATCCCGACATCCCGGAAAGGGACCTGCTCCCCCTCATTCTAATTAAGTGTATTTTCCGTTTGAAAATACCCTTTCTGTTGAATGAGAAACACCAAACGAGAGGGGACTGTCTGTTGAAATGTAAAACACACACGAAAGAAATAAATATAGAGGTGACAGAGCCTTTAAACCCGGCTATACTCATAAGTAAGTAAGTAAGTAAAACTTAATGTCAATTCGGCATGTAAAATATCAAAATAACATAAAAACTCATTAAGAAATTTTATTGTTTCATTTTAGTCCAACATTAAAAAAAAAAATAATAATAATAATAAAAAAAAAACAGAAGTTACTTTAAATTCAGATATGATGTCCAAAATGAAACCACACATGTTCCGTTTGAAACAAATTCCATTGAAAATGACACTGGCCAAAAGACCCGCATTTTTGAGATGAATAATTTTGCAAAACATGATTTCATTTTATATAAAATAAAGAAGAGTCAAACTGGTCAATTGTTGAAGTATATGATAAATAGTTTATAATATGGCATTTTTCATATCATATCCCATATCATCCCTCGACCCATATTAGCCCTCGGGCTAATATGGATGTCTCGGGATGATATGGGATATAATATGAAAAATGCCATATAATAATCTCTATATATCATCAAAGGTAACAGATATTATATAAATTATAATTAGTAGATGGTTTCAGATCGACAGATACTTCGTATAATCTTACCACCCTTAACAAGATACGTGATAATATAGAGACGGAAATAAAGTAAGTACAAGGTACACTAAGGCCTCCTTTGGCCCTAGATTTTAAGTCAAATATGCCAGTATATTGGTGCTAAAATCCTTTTGTAACAATCAAATTTCAGAAAATAATCTAAAGTTGAGGAATAAACAATCATTTTCCAAAACGATAAAAAAAAGCAATTTTATGAATAGATTTCATTCTGGCAAACATTGGCCGCATTCCTTGACCATAATGAAATGCTGCATTCTCAAAAGTTTTCTTTAAATAATTCTGCCATGTTTTTATTGGATCGAAATGAAATGAGCAATTTTTGTAAAGCAACTTCCGTACATCATTCTTGTAAAGTTGGTTGAATTTGCTTTGATGGTTTCACAAGATACAAATGTGATTTTTCCAAACCCGAGGTCCAATATTAAAATATGTTCTTTGTGCGGTCATGTTTTTTGTCGGATCGCAACAAAATAAGTAATCTTTGTAAAGGACCTTTCGTACATTATTCCTGTTAATTTTAGTTAACAGGAATAATGTAATTCAGCGGCTTCAGAGGAGAAGATAAATTTGTGATTTTTACAGTTGGGTCCGATGTTAAACTATGTTCCATTCTGGCAACATTGTTTTTTTATCGGATCCAAACGAAATGAGCAATCTTTGTTAAGGACCTTAAGTACATCATTTATAAAGTTTGGTTGAATTTGCTTTGCTGGCTTCAGAGGAGAAGATGAAAATGTAATTTTTCCCATATGGTCCAATTTTAAACCCAAGTTCCACCCTGGCGGCCATATTTTTATCAATCAGATTAAAACGAAATGAGCAATCTTTGTAATATACCTACCCTACATCATGCCTGTACAGTTTGGTTGAATTTGCTTCAGTTGTTTCAGAGAAGAGGAAAATCTGATTTTCCCATAGGGTCCAATATTAAACTATGTTTCGTGCTGGTGGCCATGTTTGTTAAGGACCTTTAAAAAATCATTCCTGTAAAGTTTGGTTGAATTTTCTTCAGTGGTTTCGTGATTTTCCCGTAAGGTTAAATGTTAAACTATGTTCTGTGCTGGTGGCCATGTTTTTTATCGGATCAGAACGAAATGAGCAATATTTGTAAAGGCCCTTTGGTACATCATTCCTGTAAAGTTTGGTTGAATTTGCTTCAGTGGATTCAGAGGAGAAGATGAAAATGTGATTTTTCCCATAGAGTCTTAAGTTCCGCGCTGGCGGCCATGTTTTTTTATAAGATCGGAACGAAATGAGCAATCTTTGTAAACCTTTAGTACATTAGTCCTGTAAAGTTTGGATGAATTTGATTCAGTGGTTTCAGAGGGGAAGACGAAAATGTGAAAAGTTAACAGACGACGGACGACAGACGCCAAGTGTGGCAATAGCTCACATTGACCCTTTTTGATTCAAAAAAGACTCAGATGTCTACCTTTCTATTTGAATTAGCTTTCCACCGGGCCTTATTACAAATAACCAAAAAGAAAACAATGCCTTGTTATAAATGTTAACAGATATTTAGGTTTTGAAATATTTCGATTTCCTTATTTACATGTTTTATTTTCATAACAAATGTCCAACATGATCTTTGGTTGTATTGAATATATGAAATGAAAGAAGGTATGGTTTGACGTAAGAAAAGTAACTTGTCACCAAGTTGCAAAATAAACAGAATCGTATAAAACAGATATAAATATAAAGATATTTAACAGATCAGTAATTTCAACTGTTAACTTTCCTTCAGGTCAATTGTTTTTTTCACGTTTGACGTTTAAACACTTCACCATTGTGTTTTAATTATTTTACCTTCTAGAATTATATAATTAACAGTGGGAATATGTATCAAACGTGTAAAATAATTATTTTACTTTTGATTAATTTGATTTGCAGTGGTAAGTGTGAAAATATTTATATGTTAGAAAGTACCAAACAAATATATAAACATATCAAAACGTAAAAATAATTAAAAACAAGAAGACAGAGGCACATATCAAAACGAAAAATAATCAAATAAACAGCTGCGCTAAGTCGCATGATACGCCCGTCGTCACCCCTTCAAAACTTCAAGTGATTAAAGAAAGAAGTGGTTTTCAATTTAGAATGCATCTATAACTGCATGATATCTTTTTAATAAATAAATCTGCAAAGTTTAAGTGAGCTGATCAAACTATTAATTAATTAGAGTGCATTATGTAGAAAATTGTCTGAAATTTGAAAAATTAACTCCCATAACTCTTGCAAGAAAAATTAAAATTTCATGAAAAAGTAAACAGACCATGAAGCCATCATATCCAATACCTCTACAAAGTTTGATTTGAATTGGCCATAGGGTTGTCAAGTTAGAACGCGACACGGGAAAATTGTCTTAGAATTGACGAGTAAAGTCCCATAACTCTTGAAAGAAAAATTGAAATTTCACGAAAAAGTATACAGATCATGAATGTTAAAAAATTGATAACAGGAAACACCTACAATGGCTGAAAATTATAATTACATGCAACAATTTGCAAGGGAACTACACGGGAAAAACACGTATAAGACAAAAGACAAACGTATACAACGGTAGGAACTCGGGACAGCCGGATTTGGTACCGGTACTAGCAAAAGCCAGCGGTAGGATTAAACCGGTTTATGGGTACCCAAACATCCCCTTTATTTGTCCCGTTTCCCTATTGTATAAAACATACGAATAAAACCCAATACAGGTAGCTAGACTACTAACTCCATGACCACAATCTTGAAAGGAGAGAAAAGACAATACGTAATTTTGAAAGATGGGTCAAGGGGTGCTCGCCGCTAAACTGCCGGCTAGCTCAAGGAGCCTAGTCTGCTGGTAGAACACTGTCGCACTACGAAAGAAAAATCAAACTCAAAACTTCCCGAAGGGTTTGGTCAAGAATCATCATAAATTTCAGTAGACATCGGCAGTACCAGTGAGAGGCCAGTATGTGTGCAAAATTTTCAGGTCACTAGGTCTGAAAGCTTATTTAACGGATGCAAGCAGAATTTCTCACTTTTGAGACACAGCAGTTCCTATTTTAGCGGTGTAAGATTTCCTTGTCTTACACTAGTGTAATACAAAAAAAAATCACGTGCAGTTTACCGGCAACTATTGTGTTTGCACATTTAGGGTCTGTAGTCTACAGCTGTCCTCATTAGTGATCATAAATGGATTTAATTTATGTGTTAAAGAATTGTTATATAATTTTAAGTAAAATTTTTCTGGAAAATACAAGAAAAATCGTCTCTTGAAATATGGTGCGCGCGAGTATACATTCCTGATTTTATGACGTAACAAAAAGGGAAATAACTCCATGTGTAAACAGACGAAAAAGGGGTGACATTTTTGTGTGAATTATAGTATACTTTAGGGTGAATACAGTGAGAAATAAAATCAAACACCAGCGGAAGTGCGAGACTAGGGAATCTCAGACACCCTCGGGTAAGATTTCAATCATCTCGGACTCAGCAAGCTTCGTCCGAGACTGGAAATCTTACCCTTGGGTGTCTGAGATTCTCCTGTCTCGCACTTCCCCTGGTGTTAGATTCTTAATATCTTGCCGATATCCCCTATTACGTAAAGAATGTAAGTTACGTCCCAGCTTTTTTGGATTTTTAATCAATTTCTGGCAGTTTTTTAACATTTCCGTAAAATTGAGGGCTAGAAATACCCATAGTAATAAGCTGTTTATGAGTAACGCCATATTTAGATATAACATGTTCATATCTATTACAAAACTTTTTAAATGTATTCAACAACTTATGAAATCTGTAACCCTGTTGTAAAAAATTGGCTGTGATAGTACGGTTACGTTCATTGAAATCATCAAGAGTAGAACAAACTCGTGCGAATCGTACCAGTTGGGAAATGTACACCCCGTAGGATGGAGCAAGGGGAATGTCGCCGTCAAGAAAAGGGAAATTAGTAATAGTGAAATCAAAATTACCCCTTTTATCATATATTTTGGTTTTGATTTGTCCAGAGTCAATAATGATAGTCAGATCCAGAAAAGGGCAACATTTGGAATCATTGTTAGCTTTATTTAATTTCAGTTGTTGTAAATAAATAATGTCTACATAATCTAAAAACTGGGGATTATCAAAAGTAAGGATATCGTCAATATACCTGCTATTATCATTGAAAATAACGATAAGTTTATCACTGTTAGGTATGGTTCCGTTTTGAAGTTTTTTCATGAAATCTCGTTCATAACATAACAGAAAAAGATCTGGAATGAGAGGTGCACAATTTGTACCCATGGCAATACCTATGACCTGTTGATAAATAGTGTTGCCAAAACGGACAAAAATATTGTCCAGCAAAAGAGTGAGTACATTAATCATATCGTCACATGTCCAGGAACAATGATTATTATAGGTTATATTAGAGAAGAATCCTTGCTTTTTGTTAGAGCAAATGAACTGCAGACCAGAAAATTTAAAAGACCATTTAATAAGTTGTCCCAACTTGGATTTAATCAAATTATGTGGAAGGGTAGTATAAAGTGTAGAAAAATCATAACTGTCGATAGATGAGACTGGTCTTTGAATAGATTGTAGTTTATCTAAAACTTCAATAGAATTTTTTACACTCCAAAAGTAATTTACACCAGAATTTTGATAAGTTTTTTCACAGTATTTAATAACCAACTCCTTAACTAGTTAAATGGATGGATAAATTGGTAGTAGAACACTTACTAGATGCTGAAATAAAACGATGTTTGAAGGGATTTTTATGAAGCTTCGGAACCCAGTACATGGTAGGTAAGATGTTATCTTTAGGTGGAACTTTTAGCATTTCTGTATCCTTATAATGTTGTTTGGTTAACGTTTTTTCGTCCCAATTGGTACGTTTGAAAGTGTCTGACTTGACCAGTTCCTTTTGTTGGACATCGATGTAGTATTTCTTTCAGACAATAGCAACGTTGTTAAAAGCCTTGTCAACAGGTACACATATTTTTTACCAAGATCCTTCAGTTTTGACTTAATTCTATTTACAGACATGAAGCTATCATATCCAATACCTCTACAAAGTTTAAAGTGAATTGGCCATAGGGTTCTCAAGTTAGAACGCGACATGTAAAAAATTACTTTAGAATTGACGAATAAAAAGTCCCATAACTCTTGCAAAAAAATTGAAATTTCACGAAAAAGTAAACAGATCATGAAGCCATCGTACCCAATATCTTTACATTTTGGTATGTATATATATTTGTTGTTTTACCTTTTATCGCAGTTCGACAAGAATTTTGACTTGTTTGCTTTTTTATGCTTACACGAAGAAGAAACAAAGAACATCTGAAAAATATGTTTATTTAATATTGAATAATTTATTTATTTCTGGCTTTTATTTCTTTATCTGAACCACCTTGCACGATACTTCCTAGGTAAGAGAAATATGATGTGTTTACAACTTATTTCCAATTGATCTTTTTATCAGGAGGCTCTTTGAGTTTCATTACTTCTATTTTCTTCTTATTTGTATTACGTAAAATCTTGGCTGCATTTTGTAGTCAATTTGTTGTTTTCTTTTGCATTTGAGTATCAAGATGAGAGAGTAATGCAATATCGTCTGCATAGTCCATGTTTTTAAGAAATGAGAATAATGTCCACATGATTTCTGTGTTCTCATCACCTAGGCTAGATCTCATTACCCAGCCCATTGCTGTTATAAATATTAAATATGACATTACACTTCCTTGGCTCACTCGAGATTTCACGAATTAACTAATGTCTGATGCGCTTGCAAGAGCAATTGAATTTGGTGTAGAAAATCTGTATGAGCTCTACTATTCTTGATGGCACCCACAGTGCCTCAGTATTTATCATAATGCTATCAACCACTTTATTAAAGTCGACGAAATTGACAATTACCTTTCTTCTGCCTTTCTGTGCATTGTTCGATAACGTTTCGTAAAATAAATATTTGATCACAACACCATTTTCCTTTCCTAAATCCCGCTTGTTTTTTTCTTGGAAGACCATCGATAACAGACAAATAACTACATTTCATACATATTTTAAAGTTTTTTTTTATTTTGATAAGCTCTTAAGACAAAATTGAAATTTCGAGCATTTTTAATGGTATAATGTACTATATTTTCCATATATATAATTCATCTTAGACTCCCCACTAAAGTAATCACAAGTGGAGAAATTTTACATGAAAATTGAAGTACATGTACACCCTGAAACGATCAGCTTAAACAACATCTTCTTCTTCTGTTGGTTTGAGGGGCGACTTACTATCAAAGTAATTGCGCCCTTGCTCACATTTTCGGTATCAAAGTACCCTTTTCAAGTCATAATTTTAGACATTGCAATGGCATTACTTTGTGTTTTTTGGCGAGTTGATTAAATACTTGCTTAAAAAAAATTCTAAGGTGATTTTTTAAATGTTTTTTATACGTGTGTGCATATTGATTTCTATGTGCGTACATGTAATATGTTACTCTATCAATCAATTGGATTTTTGTAATGTAATTAAAAAATTCTCTAATGTTTTGATTAAATACATGTTGGATGCATTTATATACTTATATATGCATCTTTTGTATGGACTTGCGTAATACATTCCCCCTTTTTGACATGGATCCTCGTACAAGATCCTTTTCCCATCATATTTTAGTACATATTGTATCCACTAATAATAGAGTAAATACTACTGTAGTTTCTGAGCATTGAAAGGGAGAGGGAACTATCTCCCTCGCACTTTCACTACCAGACAAATATATGATTACTGGGCTGGATATAATACATTTCATACAGTTTTAAATATTATTGAATATTTTTAATTAAGTTATGAACCTAAAGCCACTCCCTTTAAGGATCAATTATGCCAGGTCCGTAGAACTAAGACAAGTACTGCCCCGATTAGAATAAAAGTATATTAGATTTGTCACTGGCCTGCTCTCCTGGTGAGCCTTGGTCTTTATTTCCAAATTCAAGATATATACTGATATCTGTGAGTACTCCAATAACGCCCCGGGGTATTTGAGGCACTCACTCCTTAATTTCGTCCCTAGTGTGTGTGTGTGTGTGTGTAAAAATAGAAATTACTGAAAAAAAATGATATCAGTATTTAGTATATAAAAAAGAATATATTTTATATACAACATCTATCAGCAAAACATCAGTATACTTAAGATTTAAATAGAAATAAACAACATAATACCGAAGTTACTATAATCAATTTTTTAAAGACGGCCATTTATATCTGTTTAGTGAAGATCAAACCAGTTGCTGCTGAATTGCTTACATGCCACAAGGGAAGGGGAGGTTTTGCGCGCCTTAATGACTAGTCTTACCCACCATTTCTTTTGAAATGCCTGTTCCAAGTCAGGACCATTACGGTAGACAATTTATCCAATGGTTTGTCTTATGCCTTTTGGAATTTGACTCTGAAAATTCTGTTCGGTAATTTTATCATTTCACCCATCCAAAGATTTGGAAGACCATAGAAGGCGATTATGGTATTTTTATGGCATCGTGGCAATTTCCTGATATATCATCAAAGGTAACAGATATTATATAAATTATAATTAGTAGATGGTTTCAGATCGACAGATACTTCGTATAATCTTACCACCCTTAACAAGATACGTGATAATATAAAGACGGAAATAAAGTAAGTACAAGGTACACTAAGGCCTCCTTTGGCCCTAGATTTTAAGTCAAATATGCCAGTATATTGGTGCTAAAATCCTTCTGTATCAATCAAATTTCAGAAAATAATCTAAAGTTGAGGAATAATCAATCCTTTTCCAAAACGATAAAAAAAGCAATTTTATGAATAGATTTCATTCTGGCAAACATTGGCCGCATTCCTTGACCATAATGAAATGCTGCATTCTCAAAAGTTTTCTTTAAATAATTCTGCCATGTTTTTGTTGGATAGAAATGAAATGAGCAATTTTTGTAAAGCAACTTCCGTACACGATTCTTGTAAAGTTGGTTGAATTTGCTTTGATGGTTTCAGAAGATAAAAATGTGATTTTTCCATACCCGAGGTCCAATATTAAAATATGTTCTTTGTGCGGTCATGTTGTTTGTCGGATCGCAACAAAATAAGTAATCTTTGTAAAGGACCTTTAGTACATTATTCCTGTCAACTTTAGTTAACTTTGATTCAGCGGTTTCAGAGGAGAAGATAAATTTGTGATTTTAACAATTGGGTCCAATGTTAAACTATGTTCCATTCTGGCAGCCATGTTTTTTTATCGGATCCGAACGAAATGAGCAATTTTTGTTAAGGACCTTAAGTACATCATTTATAAAGTTTGGTTGAATTTGCTTTGCTGGTTTCAGAGGAGAAGATAAAAATGTGATTTTTCCCATATGCTCCAATTTTAAACTCAAGTTCCACCCTGACGGCCATATTTTTATCAATCAGATTAAAACGAAATGAGCAATCTTTGTAAAAGACCTACCCTACATCATGCCTGTACAGTTTGGTTGAATTTGCTTCAGTTGTTTCAGAGGAGAAGAGTCAATGTGATTTTCCCATAGGGTCCAATGTTAAACTATGTACGTGCTGGTGGCCATGTTTGTTAAGGACCTTTAAAAAATCATTCCTGTAAAGTTTGGTTGAATTTTCTTCAGTGGTTTCGTGATTTTCCCGTAAGGTTCAATATTAAACTATGTTCTGTGCCGATGGCCATGTTTTTTATCAGATCAGAACGAAATGAGCAATCTTTGTAAAGGCCCTTTGGTACATCATTCCTGTAAAGTTTGGTTGAATTTGCTTCAGTGGTTTCAGAGGAGAAGATGAAAATGTGATTTTTCCCATAGAGTCCTAAGTTCCGCGCTGGCGGCCATGTTTTTTATCAGATCGGAACGAAATGAGCAATCTTTGTAAACCTTTAGTACATTAGTCCTGTAATGTTTTGTTGAATTTGATTCAGTGGATTCAGAGGGGAAGATGAAAATGTGAAAAGTTAACAGACGACGGAGGACGGACGCCAAGTGTGGCAATAGCTCACATTGACCCTTTTTCATTCAAAAAAGAGTCTGATGTCTATCTTTTTATTTGAATTAGCTTTCCACCAGGCCTTATTACAAATAACCAAAAAGGAAACAATGCCTTGTTATAAATGTTAACAGATATTTAGGTTTTCAAATTCTTCGATTTCCTTATTTACATGTTTTATTTTCATAACAAATGTCCAACATGATCTTTGGTTGTATTGAATATATGAAATGAAAGAAGGTATGGTTTGACGTAAGAAAAGTAACTTGTCACCAAGTTGCAAAATAAACAGAATCGTATAAAACAGATATAAATATAAAGATATTTAAGAGATCAGTAATTTCAACTGTTAACTTTCCTTCAGGTCAATTGTTTTTTTTTTCACGTTTGACGTTTAAATATTTCACCATTGTTTTTGAAGACTTTTGTTTTAATTATTTTACATTCTATAATTATATAATTAACAGTGGGAATATGTATCAAACGTGTAAAATAATAATTTTAATTTCGATTAATTTGATTTGCAGTGGTAAGTGTGATAATATTTATATGTTAGAATAAGTAATTCATATCTGAAGATTGCAGTATAAAAACAATATATATGTAATGTCTTCAGATTTATTTGTATTCGGCACAAATCAGGCTGTTTCTAAGCCTAAAACAAATAAATCTAATATCTGAAAACACTAAACGTATATTGTTTAATTATTGAGTATATAATTTAGTTATACTCGATATGATTGTTCTATGGTTTATAACTTGAGATAAAGATGTATCATGTCGATTGAAATCCAGGAAAACGATGAAAAACTTTATAACTGAAAGCTATTTCCAGGATTAATATGTCTAGTAATAGACAATTACTGCTAGGCTAAAATCAAATAACATATAATTATAAAAAAATTTAATAAGTTTTTGTCGAAGGAGTGCAACATAAAGAAAAAAAAAGGTATAGCACACAAGTAGCACATAAATCAAATAATAACATAAGTTTGGCGGGCTAGAAATAATAATAGCCACCAAAGAAGCCCGCCAAACAAAAAAGATAAAATATATATATTAATATACAAATAAATAAATGGATTTTACAAACTAAAAATGTGGCCCTTTATATTTCCCGTATAAGTCATGATTTATAGTTCATCACAACCCTAAGATGAAAACGAACAATCGATTGTTTCGATTTTTCAAAAATATTTGTCTTATGGAAATTTATTAAAAAACATCATTTTCCATAACTTCAAATTCTTCCAAACATATCAATGATGTCATATGTATATTAATAGGCGGTTTTGACATTGATAGCATCGCTTGGCTTTGTACCAAAATGGATTTTATCAAAATCAAAATATAAGTTTTTATCTTTTCAATGAAAATAACAATCTTCAGATGAAAACGAACAATCTATTGTTTCGGTTTTGTAAAAAAGAATATATGTGCTATTAGAAGTTATTTACAGAAACCTTTTTCCATCAATTCAAAATTCTCCCAACAAAATCAATGATGTCATATTTATTTTTAAGTCTGATGGCTCACGATGGTTTCGATGGCACACATCCGGGATTCAATCGATTGTTCGTTTTCATCTTAGGGTTGTGATGAACTATAAATCATGACTTATACGGGAAATATAGAGGCCCACATTTTGTGTTTGTAAAATCCATTTATTTATTTGTATATTTATATATAATTTATCTTTTTTGTTTGGCGGGCTTGTTTGGCGGCTATTATTATTTCTAGCCCGCCAAACTTATGTTATTATTTGATTTATGTGCTACTTGTGTGTTATTCTTTTTTTTTTTATGTTGCACTCCTTCGACCAAAACGTATTAAATTTTATTATAATTATATGTTATTTGATTTAAGCCTAGCAGTAATTGTCTATTACTAGACATATTAATCCTGGAAATAGCTTTCAGGTATAAAGTTTTTCGTCGTTTTGCTGGATTTCAATCGACACGGTACATCCTTATCTCAAGTTCTAAACCATAGAGCAATCATATCGAGTATTACTAATACCCAATAATTAAACAATATACGTTTAGTGTTTTCAGATATTATATTTATTTGTATTAGGATTAGAAACAGCCTGATTTGTGTCGAATACAAATAAATCTGAAGGCATTACATGTATATTGTTTTTATACTGCAATCTTAAGATATGAATAACTTTGATTTGAAAGTCTTTAAAGTATTTAAATATAAAATATAAGAACGATTCCCCCATATGGAACTTAGCTGTTTCTATCAGTAGGATACTGATTACCTGTTAACTGATTAACATGAAAAAACACAATTGAATATTTAAATGATTGCAAGAATAATCATATCTGTAAATAATTGAATACTCAAATTGAATATACCTGCAATATTTATTGTTTTTTTATTAAAATTATACTTTTAGAATGAGTAAAATGGGAATATGGAGAGATTGTTGGCGTCATACAATAGCATATAGCATATTATTACACAGATGGCTGTCATCTTGGCCATTAAGGCGTGGCTTTAATAGTTTATACTGCTAGTAGACGTATAAACTTCATCTTTATTTGTACCCCCTTATACGCGCTAAAAATAACCCCATGCAGTAAAATAGATAATTTTTCTTCTTTTAAATAAGGAAGCAACAAGAATATTGACATGTTTTAATACTGTTTTACATTTGCTGATTTTATATTTTCAGTTGTTCCATCACTTGGATCTTATTGTTATTACTATTATTCATATTACTACCGATACTATGGAGAAACATGTGAAACATCAGGGTAAGTATTTGTAACATCTATTTGTAACATTTGGTTATACCCCCATCACAAGAGGTCACTACAGTGGGTCACTATCGCAATACAACAAAGAAAGAAATAAGATCGTGGGAATGATCGAGATCTTTGAAGAAAAGATCTTATTACGATTGTAGTAGGTCTTCATGTTCATGTAGGCCGTGGAACAATTCTGAACATAGTAAAAGCGTACTTAGGTTGTTGTATATAATATAATATTAGTGAGGTCGCATTAGGGTCGAAGTAAGGTCGTCCTGATTGTGGTAGTTGGAAGTGTGATCATGCAATGCCAACTGAAAAGATTACTGTGATGACATAACAATACTACTACGATCTTTTTACGACCATTCCGATTCTCCTAATACTACTCTACAATTCTGAAAAGATCACAGCACGAATGCACGACCTTAGTTCGATCTTACCACGGTAATTCCTGCTTTATTACAATTCGATTAAGATCACGCCAAAACTGTACTATGGAAAGATGAGATGATCGGCTTGAAAATACGACAGCATATTTAAAGCTTATGATAATTCAATTTTAAATATGCGAACGCGAAACCAAGAACTTTGTTGCAGGTGCACCTTAATAATGTAGTATATAAAGATCAAGCAACCATCTTTCATTCTGAAGAATCAGGACCCCCATTAATTGATTATTTTCATTCACTATTGATAGAAATAGAAAAATACCGAACTTACTGCAAATGTAGTTTCAGTATATGGCCATTTCAACAAGTTATGTCTCTTTAATGCAAATCGGAGCCTGGGTGGCCGAGTGGTTAAGGAAGTTCTACTACTATACAACGACTGTAGTCTATCACCACTGCGGTTTGAGTTCACGCCCAACTTTGTATATTACAAAAAAGGGTGCGCTCGACTTATCGACTGCCCAAAGTCGGTGGTTCTCTCCGGGCACTCCGGTTTCCTCCACCACTAAAACTGACCGTCATGAAATAGCAGAAATACTGCTGAAAGTGACGTTAAACCCCATATGAATCAATCAATCAATGCAAATCAAATCGAAAAGTTTGGCAGATCGTTAACCAAAATTCTGCAAAATCTGATATAGAACAAATAACAAAAAGATCTAAGCAAGGAGCCAAAATCAGCGAAGGGCACAGCTATGCGCGACTGACGAGGGAGGTCCGCCTTAATTTTCAGAAAAAAAAATTTATACAATTTAGATAATGCAAGTTTCCAAATAAAATCTGTTTTCGAGTCAGAACAGAAGTACTGACTAGTGTCCTGTAATTTTGTTGCTACTTTCATTCTACTATTATTTTTTTGAATGAATATTTCTTAATTTGATTTTAGTGACGATTTTCTTGGCCAGTATGATAGTTGCATCACATGACGACACATCGTCGGTTCTTTTTCACCATGTTTAACATAATTCAGTTGTCGTTGTTGGTCGATACAAAATCTGAAGTCACAGTCAAACTTTGGAAAATAATTCTGGCACAATAAATTCACTGCCACAGCAGAAATGCATGTTAAAATACGTCTATAAATTAATTGATATGAACCAGACTTAAGTAATCGATCAAAAAATTGATAATCGATCACGTATCAATAAAAATCGAACGATAATTGATTGATTGATCGACTAATAATCGAACATTTATCGATCAAACTCTAGGAGGAGTTTGATCGATAATTTTGATTAGAAATTTGTGATCGATAAGTGATCACTGAAATTTTCCTTTAACTTCACATAGTGTTTAGTACCGTCAGTAACAGTTATTTTGATTGGTTAGTCAAAATATAATAAAACAATTCAGATGGCTTATGTTAATGCGGTTTTATCAAACAACTGATCATTAATCAATCAGAAACCGATCACAAATTTTTAATCAAAATCATCGATCAAACTCCTCAGAGAGTTTGATCAATAAATGTTCGATTAGTCGAACTAATCAATCGATTACCGTTCGATTTTCATTGATGAGTGATCTATTATCAATTTGATCGATTAGTTAAGTATGAACTGGAGATATGAAATCTGAAATTAAACAATTCCATCGGGGGATTTTTTTCAAGAAATAGTGCAGAAAATAAATTAACAGTTACTTCGATATTTTGTTATTTATTATATTTTAAACTTATATAACTTGATAAGGTAGTTTGTGACACATTTTTATTCATTATTGAAAATATTAATATTCAGTTGGAATTAATGAAAATGACTTCAGAAGGAAATAATCAGAAATGTTTTGTGACCTTAACGATTTAAATAACCAGAACCAATGTTATCATGAATTACTGATTTTGTTTTGTCATAAACTGGTACAAAATTTATCAGTTGCAACTTGTAATATATTCCCTTGCAATGATAGTATTAGCATCTTTAATAAAGCAGACTAGGCTCCTTGAGCTAGCCGGCAGTTTAACGGCGAGCACTCCTCGACCCATCTTTCTAAATTACGTTTTGTCTATTCTTTCCTTTTCAAGATTGTGGTCTTAGAGTTAGTGGTCTACATGTATTGGGTTTTATTTGTATATTTATTATACTATAGGGAAACGGAATAGAGAAAGGGGAGGTTTCGGTACCCATAAATCGGTTTAAACCTACCGCTGGCTGTTGCCAGTGGCGGTACCAATTCCGACTATCCCGAGTTCCTATCGTTATCAATGTTTGTCTTTTTATTGTTTTTCTTGTGCAGTTCCCTGGTTGATTGTGACATGTGATTGTAATGTTCGGCCACTGTAAGTGTTTCCTGTTATCTTCTCTTCATTAATTTTACTGGGAATTACCAGAAATAAAATGCAAAAAGGAGAAAAAAAACACAGGAAATGAAGACACATAAAATAAAAAAAATCCGTTGAGCAGCAAAATTTACAAAACAGGGAAAAGTTACTAAAATTGAAGAAGCATATGTTTGTTTAATATTGAATAATTTATTGTTGATAGAGTCTAATGGATCAGAATATTGCATTAGTATACAGTTAGTTTCTGGTATTTACAAACAGGGTAATAACAAAATTACCGAACAGAAAAGACAAAGCAGGTGGCAAAAATAGTCGACGGCAATGCTCCTGACTTTCCTGACTTGGTACATGCATTTCAAAAGACAGGGTGGGTTAAACCGGTTTTATGTTGCTCAAAACATCCCTTCGATTGCGGTAGTATCTGGTAGCAACTCAACAGTAATTGCTATTGAAAGGTCGTAGACAGTTAAGAAAATTATCATCCCAGTAATAAGTACAAAATGAATCTTGAATCAGAATTCGGACCGAAACTTTCAATTTTTTGCAAAACTGACTGATAAGCTAAGATTCACTCATGAAGGAACTTTTTTCTATATAAAACTATTATCCACTGACAAATAATTACCCATCTACCTACCTACCTACCTAGTTATTTTTAAGCCGTGAGCGGCATAAGACACATAAGGCAAGGGCTTCGGATCTCAATTCCTCTCTCTTCTGTGCTTTCTTATCTAATTCTTCCCAGCTGCTACCGAATCCTTTCATTTCGGCATCCAAAGTACGTACTCTATGTTATTTCTGGAGTCCCGTTTTCTCTTCTGTCTGGTGTCTATTTCAGGGTTACTCTGGTCATTTGCATGTGACCAATCAATCTCCATACTTTTTTGTTCCTTTAGGAGTATTGGCATATCATCGTAGCCTCTTGTTTCGTGGACCATTTGTTAGTTATCTTTCTTGGAAAAAAATTCTTAGTATTTTTTATGGAAGCTAGAGAGCCTGTTGTTGCTATTCTCTGTCATTCTCCAGCCTTCTGTCCCAGATAAGAGAACTGATAGTACACGACTTGTTGATTTTGTTGTTGATGTTACCTAGTGTATCCCGCTCTAGCCTAAAAAAATATGTTATATGTTACTTTCATAACAAAAAGAAAGTTTTCTTTAGTTGAAATTACTGCTTTAAATTTGGAAGTATGGTAAACTAGAGGCTGAGAGACTGAGCCTGTATCGCTCACCTGACAAAATGCTTCTATGCCATGTATGACCAAAAATGATGTTTTTAACAATGGGGTCTGATGTTTGGCTATATTCTCAATTAGCACCCGTGTTTTTTGTCTGACCCAATTGCAATGAGTAATCTTTACAAAGGACCTTCTATAAATCAAATATATTTCAATACAGTTTAGTTAAATTTGCTTGAAAAGTTTCAGAGAATATGATAAAAAGGATGATTTTGTCATAGGCTCCAATGTTAAACTATGTTCCACGCTGGCGGTCATGTTTTTTTCTCAGATCGAAATGAAATGAGCTAATTTTGTAAAGCACCTTCCGTACAACATTCCTTTTAAAATAGAAAAATTCCGAAGTTGCAAGTTTGGTTAAATTTGCTTGAATAAATTCAGAGAAGATGATGAAAAGGATGATTTTCTCAAAGGCTCCTATGTTATGATCTGCGCTGGCCGCCATGTTTTTTGTTGGATCGAAAGGAAATGA
The DNA here is from genome assembly GCA_002080025.1 of Modiolus philippinarum. NCBI lineage: Eukaryota > Metazoa > Mollusca > Bivalvia > Mytilida > Modiolidae > Modiolus > Modiolus philippinarum. The sequence goes on from MJUU01001743.1 coordinate 35,931, forward strand.
GCAATTTTTGTAAAACAACTTCCGTACATCATTTTTGTAAAGTTGGTTGAATTTGCTTTGATGGTTTCAGAATAGGAAATTGTGATTTTTCCATACCCCAGGTCCAATGTTAAAATATGTTCTTTGTTGTCGGTCATGTTTTTTGTCGGATCACAACGAAATAAGGAATCTTTGTAAAGGACCTTTAGTACATCATTCCTGTTAACTTTGGTTAAATTTGCTTTAGCGGTTTCAGAGGAGAAGATATAAATGTGATTTTTTCCATTGGGTCCAATGTTTAACTATGCTCCATTCTGGCAGCCATGTTTATATCGGATCCGAACGAAATGAGCAACTTTGTTAAGAGCCTTAAGTACATCATTCTTGTAAAGTTTGCTTTAATTTGCTTCAGTAGTTTCAGAGGAGAAGATGAAAATGTGATTTTCCCTTAGGGTCCAATGTTAAACCTAAGTTCCGTGCTGGCGGTCATGTTTTTTTTTATCGAATTGGAAAGAAATGAGTAATGTTTGTAAAAGACCTACCCCACATAATTCCTGTACAGTTTGATTGAATTTGCTTCAGTGGTTTCAGAGGAGAAGATGAAAATGTGATTTTCCCATTGGGTCAAAAGTTAAACCTAAGTTCCGTTCTGGCGGCCATATTTTTGATCGGATCCGAAAGAAATGAGCAATCTTTGTTAAGGACTTTTAGTAAATCATTGATAATGTTTGGTTGAATTTGCTTTGGTGGTTTCAGAGGAGAATATGAAAATGTGATTTTCCCATAGGGTCCAATGTTAAACTATGTTTCGTGCTGGCGGCCATGTAATTTTTATTGGCTTGGAACGAACGTTAAACCCAAGTTCCGCGCTGTTGGCCATGATTTTTATCGAATTGGAAAAAAAGAGCAATATTTGTAATAGATCTACCCTTCATCATTCCTGTACAGCTTGGTTGAATTTGCTTCAGTGGTTTCAGAGGAGAAGATGAAAATGTGATTTTTCCCTAAGAGTCCAATGTTAAACCTTAGTTCCAAGCTGGCGGCCATGTTTTTTTATCAGATCGGAACGAAAGTTGCAATCTTTGTAAAGGACGGACGCCGGACGACGGACGCCAAGTGATGGCAATAGCTCACACTGACCTTTTGGGTCAGGTGAGCTAAAAAAATCCAGAAATGAAAAGTATGATTTCTATCTTTCTATTTGAATTAGCTTTCCACCTGGCCTTATTACAAATAACCAATAAGCAAACAATGCCTTGTGATAAATGTTAAAAGATATTTACGTTTTGAAATTTTTCGATTTCTTTAGTTACATGTTTTATTTTCATTACAAATGTCCAACATGATCTTTGGTTGTATTGAATATATGAAATGAAAGAAGGTATGGTTTGACGTAAGAAAAGTAACTTGTCACCATGTTGCAAAATAAACAGAATTGTATTTAACAGATATAAATATAAAGATATTTAAGAGATCAGTAATTTCAATTCAGGTCAATTGTTTTTTTTTCACGTTTGACGTTTAAACATTTCACCATTGTTTTTTGAAGACTTTTGTTTTAATTATTTTACATTCTATAATTATATAATTAACTGTGGGAATATGTATCAAACGTGTTAAATAATAACTTTAATTTCGATTAATTTAAATTGCAGTGGTAAATGTGATAATATTTACCAAAGAGGGAATGTCACCACAATTATGAATTAACGCCAGTTTAGCTGATTACTTTTTTTTCGATTTGTCAAAAAAACAAAAAAACAAAACAAAACAAAACAAAACAAAAAACAAACAAACTTGGAACAAATTTTTCTTGGTCAAAGTTGTCTGTTGACACTATCACAGTTTCTTTGGGTAGATATGGTAAAAAAAAGGGGGGAAATTTATTTACAAGGAAACAAATGACACAAGTTTCTCAACAAGAAGATTAATTATATTGCATTTTTACTTTGGTTATGTGTATAAAAATGCTGCATAGGAATTATCATGTGGAAAAAAGAAATTGTACATTACGAAAAGGATTGACTGCTGGGTCAGTAAGAAAAAAGGTATATCTTTACCAGTTTTGTTGAAAAAATTCAATATGAGGACCAGGCAAAGTCTAAAAGTTACTTCAGAATGGATCATAACATTCGTCTAAAGAAATTTTTTGTACCATTTGCTTGATATTGTCATTTATTTTTCAGCCTTTTAGCCATGTGGTCCTGTTCTGTAAACACGAGTTGCATTATCGTAAAACTACTTTTTTTATTTGGTTAATTGCAATAAAAAAAAGTCCATCAAAGTTTTCTATGACCGCTGACACTATCATAAATCGTCAGAAACTTTGACAAAGTTTTCTTTGACCAAGAAAACTTGATAGTATCAACAGGGCTTAAGATACTACGTTTTCAAACATTTACTTAGTCTATAATGGTAGTTTTGAGCAAATGCAATTGTTTTAAGTTATTTTGTGGTAAATTTTTCGTAAAAAGGAAGTTTTTTTCAAAGTTTCCTCACCATTTGGTATCATTTCATCTTCCTTAGGGACAGCGAAAAGGTCAACAATCTAAATACTAGCACACAAAATAAAAAAAAATATTACTAACATATTTAGGACAATAAAATGCTTAGTACTTGTACATGAGATAATATCTCATGTGTACACTTTGTTCAATTACTATTATCTAAATTTATGTACATTCTAAAACCGAAGGATTAACTCCCTCCATCGTAGGTTTGTCCTTAGCTATATTTGATATTACTGATTATTCGGATTTCATTTGGTTGTTTGCATTTTAAACATTTTTTTTTAAATCATGGATTTCCTTTGTTTGGTTCTAGTGCTGCTGATGAGGAATTAATTTCCGAAATGTCTGTACAGCTCATTAAAATTATTGCAGTGTGAGTTAAATATGTGTTATGGTCTCATGTTCATTTACCCCATATCATTTCGTAAAATATTTAGTGGCATGATTAGCTTTTTATCTGCATCGATACATTTTGAATTTGATTGATTGATTGATTGATTGATGTTTTACGCCAACTTCAGCAATATTTCAGCTATATTGTGGCGAGAACTGTTGAATATACTAAACAATTTTAATAAATACATAAAATATCTATATAAAACCATATAGCTTTATACAAGTAAAAGAAATGTGTAAAATGTTAAAAACATAATTAAAGAAATTATGATTTGACATTAGAAACTAGTTTAAAATTGATCTTTTTAAATCTTACTAAATAAATTGATTGCTTTTAAAAATTGAACGATTTTGTCGCCAGCGACATTTGTAAATAGGTCTTTAAGACAATCAGTTGAATAAAAATCACGCCTGATATCGGCAACATCCACACATTCAATTAAAACATGTTGAATTGTATAAGGACAATTGCATGGAATACACTCAGGTCGATCATCACTGTTGAGGATAAAACTATGTGTTGTTCTAGTATGTCCAATACGACAACGGGTCAACACTACCTGTTTCCTACGGTTTTTACCGCAGGAACTGACTTGTTTACCGACGTCTGCCTGTATTCCATGCAGTTTATTATTTATTTGCAGATCCCATTTGGCCTGCCATAACTTTTGAATTTGAACCAAGTTCATATAACCTAAATGTAGACAAGCAAACGAGGACACAGTATAGGTTTTTTCGATCCCTTTTTACAGAAAATGACACCCCAAATATGTACATTATTGTTTTTAAATGTATGTCTGAAACTTTTGTCAGAATAAACATCAGACTAATGTAGAGGTTTTTAATGTTATCAGTACGTTTATTTGATTCTTTATGAATTGTTTACGGCAAGAAAACAGGAATCAAAATTGGTGTTTGAGGTCGTCATTTTTAAATATTTTGATACTAACATTACTAGGAGAAATTTATTCTGAGAATACGTGGTATGGCAATTTTAGTAAGTTCAGTATTTTGTTCTTTAAGTATCTAAGTTCAGTGTTTTGTTCTTTGAGTATATATTTTTTATTGGCCCATGGATATTCTTTCTATTCTGACATTATTAAAAACTTCAAGTTATAGAATTAGTAAACGTACAAAAATATGTAATATAAATCCGATCTGGTGTTTTGATCAAACATGAAAACTTTAATCCTGATTTTAATCTTTATTATAGTAGTTCCAGCTTTTGGACACTGTCTATTATAGTGGCTCCCGTCGCTCTGGATACTCATGTGAAATAGAAGCGTAAATTTTGCATATTGCTCCCGTTAAAATATATCCTTGTTACAAGCGTATTACCAAAATATGTCAAATTAAGTGAAAATTTGTTGTAAGTGTATTCAAGAGGGTCCAAAACAATTGTTTTAAACATTGGTTGCATCTGTGCATTAGGCCGTAGTAGATATGGCGCAATATAATGTTTAATGGATGAAATTTACATTTTCATACAATTTTTATAAGAATTGAATGTGTCTGCCAGCTTTGACCACAGTGAAATTTTGCAGAATTTTGACAAGACAAGACAAGTTTATTTCAACTTAGGCACAGTATACGTGCTACAAGAGATTTAGGCATATATATATATATATATATATAACGGTCTATGGTAGGAACCCAACGGGGTTAGAATTAGATAAAAAATATCGAGATTGCCTTCCCACCATGGGAATCAAGCCAAAATGGTTAATTCATTTTTGGGGGAAAAAAAATTGAAATAAATCATTTTGGCTTGATTCATCTGCCTGTGATGTATTTTTCAATCTTTTTCATCAATCCAAATCCTAAGTCTATGTCTTTTAATGTTAAATATTAATTTTTTGTTGATTCCTGTGGGATTAACCCCTTCTGTCAAGGTTGCGAGGGTTGAGAGTCTGGCACGCTACCACTAGACCACCGAAGACTATTTCAAATTTCGGTTAATTAAGTCTCACATTACGTGTCAAAATAAATTTGTGGTTCACTCTATTTTACATCCCTTTGGTCTTACACATAGATGGCGGGAGCAGTGTAATCTGTCTATAATATCTGTGTATTCGAAGAACATCAAAATCCCTTGGTAGCAATCTCGATATTTATGTATCTAATTCTAACCTCGTTGGGTTCCCACCACATACAGTTATATTCAATTTTATTAGCCCTGCATTACCGTAAATATTCACAAATCCGGGGAGATGGGCAAGTTTCCACATTGACTGGATTTATAGACAGTTTATATATATTGGTTACAGACAAGGCACACACATACATATTAATAAACATAAATATATAAAAACAATTAAAACAAATCTGTAATAAATATTATACTATTTATGAAATTATTTTTTTTTCAAATTGTCTCAAAAACATACACAATTTTGACAACGCCAAAACATTGTTGGGTGATTTATGTAATAATCAGGTATATATATTTGGTCATTATCACATATGAATAAATATAGATTACACCACAAGATCCCGTTCATTACCATATTTTATCCACTAGAGATAGTTAAATTTTAAAATTTTAATTGCGAGGCTTGCCGAGCATTTTAAAATTTTTAAATTTAACTATCGAGAGTGGATAAAATATGGTAATAATCGGGATAAAGTGATGTAATCTTTTTCTCTAATGATCAATGATAAACACCGAGAACTGTATTCCGAATCGATTTGGCGGGAAATAGCACGGGGCTTTATTCAACATACGTTGAATAAAGAAAATTTATCCAACGGGTCAAAACCGGTTTAAACTTGACATATCATTAGAGAAATAATGATAATCATTACCTATCATATCCATATGACAGAGAATCTTGAAATGGAAGATTTTCCCATCTCAAGGTTTCATGGGGTTTTGAAATTTGAACATCTAAATCGACAAAAAGTTACTCTGGTAGGTTTAATAGTAATTTTTCAATATTTATGTCATGCTTCAAAGACGCGAAATATCTGCCTCTAATTGAAAAGACAACTTGTAAGCAGTATGTTATCCTCGTCAAATAATACCGCCAATGTTTGCCGGACAGAAATATATGCAAAAAATGACCATTGTTGACCATTTTTCTGAAAATAGTTGACTATTCTTCAATTAATGTGTAGGTAACTGCTACATTATAAAAAAAATTGAAAGGCATTTTTATTTTTTTTTTCTAAATTTTATTTTTAGCAGTAATTTTTACTTGATTATTAACTTTTAATTTTAGGGTTAATTAGAGGCATTAATTTACTTTTTACTTTACCAAATATCATTGCATATTGTAAATGATTAAAAATACCGAAAAGAGTTATCAAAGTCCGAAGTTCACGATCAGGTGGGAACATGAAAAACCGTCGACTATAACGGTCTTGACCATTATTCTGTTTTATTGTCGATTTCGTTAGTTATATTGACTACTTCAAGTTAGTTGATAGTCACCAACACAGAACACAGACTGTTTTATGATTGTCTCATCTATCTTTTGTATGTTATTGATACAAAAGGCAAATTGATGAGGAATTGATATCTCCGAAAATTCCGAATTCATATTTATTTATTGGTTGCTTTAGTCCATTCTGACATTTAAGTAATTAAAGGATCTCCTGTCGTAGGATACTAGTACTTGTTCTCTAACTACGTTAAATTGTGTGGCTCTTTCCTAGACATTAGGCATTTGCGACGTATATAACATGATTTACGGAAGTTTTTTATTGTGACAGTTATGCAAACAGCGGAGTTTGTGGGCTCGTAGTGAATGAAGTTTACCTCCATGTATATTTACCGCAAATATCCACACAATACACTATAGTCCATAACTAATTAACCACTTTAATATCGGCTTGATACTTCCATGTATCCGTAAAAGGTGTAAGAATGTGTGTTTTTACCAGTCTTAGAAAAAATAACAAATATCTAGCCATTATGTATGCACAGAATATCAAGCAACGACAGATCTTGTTGAGTAAGGGAGAGCCTCGATTTAAACAAAATTATCGAATTATCGATTATTTCAAAATGGCAAATTGTTTGCCATTTTGCATGTATCAATGTTCTCCTTATTTGACAAAGATACCCCTTTCAGTAGGGTGCCCAATGTCCAAAGTTTTCGAGTTTGGAACGGAATAACACGCGACTAATTTTTGTTTTATAGGTTGGAATAGTTATTTAAATTATATTTTTCATTGTCGTAGAAAGAAACGATTTCTGTAATTTCTCATTTTTAAGGGGTACCCTATAGCAGATTCTTTGATATGGTATCTTTAAATTAATAGAAATTAGTAAGAGTCTCTGATATCCTAATAAGAAGCTATTTTTGTGAAAGTCCAGACCTAAAATTTTGTTTTACTAGCTAGAATGTAACATATTATCCATTGAATTTTAAAATTTGTCGGTGTTAAAAATGGAATAAAAAAGGTCATGAATCTAAGACATTTTTGTTGAATACGAAATTACTTGCCTGAATTTTCGAAATATTTTAATTTAAACGGAAACACGACTATCATCTGTACATATGTGCCAAAAATCATGGGTGTCATGTCTGCCATTACAGAGAAATCAACATATAAAAGCATTAAATTTGCGTAAAAATCTAAAAATTTTATGCGAATCTGGAATTTTTATAGCTTGATAAATCTGGAAAAGTACGAAGCGCGAAAACTCTAATCGATATGAAGGTAGAATAACATGGTAGACCAAGTCTTATCAAATTATTTGGATCTGTTGGAGATATTTTTGAATTTTCAAGTACATACTAACGTTTTTACATTTAAATTGAGTTTTCGCTATCCATGTACATGATATAAAAGGGTTTTGGTCAAGTTTTATTGGTTTTAGGTTTTATGGTAGTGCGCGTTTTTCATGGAAATTTACTAAAGTAATACCAAAAACAAAAATGTGATTTATTTTGTCCAGGATTTATTCAATTTTCAAGACGTAAGGCTAAAAAATTTCATTCAAGGTTTCCTTTAAACAATGGTTCAACAAAAACTTAGAAAATATTATTCATAATACTTGAACGCGTCCTTTATATATTTCAGGTGCAAATATTTAAAATTGCACATCTCAAAAACAAACGGTAACCTTAAAACTTGTTTAAAGAAGATAAATGACAAATCATTATAAAAAATAAATCAACGAACTGTCTGGATAAAATAAGTATTATTTTTTTAAGATTTCGTGAGGGGTTTGTTGGTAAAATGAAGCCAACTTTTAGTTCCGTTAGATTTTTCTTGATTTTTAGGAAATGACCTTTAACCCCATTTTAATATTTTATTAATAAAATGTGACCAAATTAGATTTCTACGACATTGTTATTTCCATGCGCCATGGTCTCCTCTTTCCAAAAATGTATAATGCAGGTGTGTGTGATTCCGTTAACCAAAATTCGAAAAAAAATCGTCATCGATCAGTCAAAAATCCGTCACCGATCAGTCAACAATCCGTTAAACACTGACGGCTGCTAATGCACAGACTATGCATCTGATAATTTTTTCTTTTCAGTGGTACCATAGCCGGAGCAGTGGTTGGGTGCATTATTTTTTTGGCAATAGTTGTAGCAATTATCATTTGTATTTGCTATAATGTGAATAGACCAAAGAGAACAGTAACGACAGTGCATAGTACACAGCCCACAGTTGCTGTTATCCATACAAACCAAAGTAAGTGTTGCGTAGTGCAATTTCGACAGTCTAGTAAAATTTCTCAGACTGAAGCCTAAAAAATCTATCTACGTTTGCTTTAATAGATACTGACAGTGGAAAAGAAATATGTTTCAGATATTTGTTAAACAATAATTTAGTATTTATTTTTACTATTTTGAAAAATTAATGGCGGCATATAAAATGGAAAAATCATAATAAGATTGATTTTATATTTTCAGGTCAGCCTCCGCCGCCACCACGACCAATGTATAACCAATATCCACCACACCCACAACCAGGAAACATGGCCTATCCACCACCACCGCCGCCGCCAGGTTATCACGGACCACCTCCAAAATATTGATATATAAACAGTTTTGTTTTTACTGGCATAAGATCAAATTATTTCGGTACTCTCATTTCTATACATTTTCCCACATGTAGAAACATTTGTTTTCCTCAATAGTGAAAAAACTAATCTCGTAAAATTCTTGCAAATTCTATTCGGAATATATCCATCATTGTTTTACGTTATGTTCTTTGAGAAATAATTTCTACAACTTTAACACGTTAATCTGTTAATTACGAAATTTCGCACATCTGTTTAAATAGATTTAAATGTTTAAAAGCCTTGGAAGATTTGCATTCAGACATTTACATAATTTATTTAAATCGATGCGAGAAACTTCATAATTGACTAAACTATATACATGTCGTTATTTTGTTTTGTTAACCACTTTCATTACAGTAGCATCTTCGATTACAAATTTCTAGCATTCCCAGTTTTAGCTCACCTGACCCAAAGGTTCAGTGTGAGCTATTGCCATCACTTGACGTCCGTCGGTCCATCCGTTAACTTTTCACATTTTCATCTTCTCCTCTAAAACGAATGAAACATAATCAACCAAACTTGACAGAAATAATGTATGGAAGGTCCGTTACAAAGATTGCTCATTTTGTTCCGATCCAATAAAAACATGGCCGTCAGCGCAGAACTTATGTTAAAAATGGGACCCTATGGGAAAAATCACATTTTCATCTTTTCGGAACCATTGTAGAAAATTCAGCCAAACTTTACTAAAGGTCGTTTACAGAGATTGCGCATTTCTTTCCGATCCGATAAAAACGTAGCCGCTAGCACGGAAAATATTTTATCATATGGGAAAATCACATTTTCATCTTCTCCTCTAAAACCACTAAAGCAAATTAAACAAAACTTTTCAGGAATGATAAACTGAAAGTCCTCATTTGGTTCTGATCCGATAAAAAACTTGGCCGCCAGGGCAAAACTTCGGTATCGGAAACCAAACTTAACAGGAATGAAAGATTACACATTTCATTATGATCCGACAAAAACAGTGGCCACCAGCGGTGAACTTTAACATAGGACCCTTTTAGGAAAAATCATATCTTTATCTTCTCCTCAGAAACCACTTAAGCAAATTCAACCAAACTGTACAGGATAACAAAACACCCACCGGAGGAACTGTGAATTTAACTTCTCCATGTGCGCATTTCGACAATTTGTGTGACTTCAGTGCAGATAAACTATAAACGTTTGGAAGACCATGAACTCAAAGATATATAAAACTGATAGAGAACAAATAACCAATACATCGGCAAACGAATACCGGAGCAAGAACGAGGAAAGGAAGAATTCTAAAATCATAAATCAAATCACGACAATTCATATCCAATATCATTTGAGACAGTATGACAAAAACAAAATGAACAAGAACGCCACATAACTAAAGCACTAGTAGTGTGAACCCCTACAAAACTGAGGTATCATCAAGTGCTCCGGAAGGGTAAGCATAATCTGCATAATCTGTTCCACGCGTATCACCCGTCACACTGTATGCACCAATATGATCTAAATGTTAAGCTTAAATCGGCTAAGGACAGAGCTTTGCATGAGAGAGATATTCCTTAGTTTTCAAATAAATTTACAAAAATTTAGACATTGTAAGGTTCCAAATAGAATCGGCTTTCGGGTCAGCACCGAAGTACTAACTACTGGACTGGTGAATACCTTCGGGGACTAACAGTCCACCAGCAGTGACATCGATCAAGTGGTAACAAAAACAAAAAACCGAAAAGATTGCTCATTTTGTTCCGTTCCGATAAAAAACATTGCCGCTAGCACTGAACATAGTTTAACCTTGGACCCTACTGAGAAGCATAGAAGCATTTTGTCAGGTGAGCGATACAGGCTCAGTTTCTGAGCCTCTAGTTCTATAACCGTTTTTATTGTCATTCATCAGTTGATTCTCTTTCAAGATTTAAAAAAAAAGTTTCAAAATGTGTTTTATTCAACAAGGGAAAGCTCAATAAAGTTCCATTCATATTTGACATATTTAGATTCTACTTGTTTATACTAAGAGCCTTCCATATACGCTTAAAGGAATCGCACTGGAAACGTGATGTTATATCTGCTTTTTTAATTATATTGTGTCGTTCCGTGCAGATTTGGAAATATTAAAATATCTGATCATTCGGTCAATTTTACAGACTTCTTTTAATTGGTCATTTCGAAAATATGGTCCCTTTCAAAACACATGATAGGAAAAAGAAGGGAAATGGGGAATATGTCAAAGAGACAACGACCCAAAGGGGAGTAATAACAACTCAAAGCCACCATAGAGGATCTTCAATGAACAGTGAGGAAACCCCACACCCAACGGCAGGTCGGAGTTGGCCCCTAAATAAAGAGTAATTAAGTTCAGCGAAATAAACCTCATCCTAGACTCCCATAGACATAAAGTGAACTAATTAGAAAACAGGCAAGACACACAAAGGCATAATAAATTTTCTGACTTAGGAAGGCGCAAACCTGTTACGGCGGGGTTAAACAAGACTATTTGGCGTTGTCCTTCAATATCATTACCAGGCATGTGAGATTGTCGCCTTATGTGTCTTCATACATTACGCTCATCAGATAAGTTATTGGACAATATTGTATTTTATATAAGTGTTATGATTTTTGTTTCATGAAAATAAACGTGAATATGATATGTTTTCTCCCTCAGTACGGCCTACTTCATTAAACCTTTTAAATCTTTTATTTTTATATACTGTTCAGTAACATATGTTTCCTAAGCAGCATATAGTTTACAACAACTAGAAAACCGATTGGACAGTAAAAAGGTAAGTGAGAACCGAACCGTCAATCTAAAACGAATAATCCTAGGACAAGGTCAGCATCGGGAAAACAGAAACAAAGATACAACATGAACACAGCTCAGAAAAAAAGGTGAAGACACATACACATAGAAAGATAAACAACGTGGACCCAACAAAAAACTATTGGTATGATCAGGCGTACCGGTAGATTCAGCATCTCCTGCTTCTTATAAGGTGGTCAAATCAGATCCGGCGGAGGAAACATCAATTAAGCTTTTAAAGGGAAAGATCTGTTGTCATCTGATAAACAAATATCCCATAGCAGTACACAAGATGATGATGTCAACCGTAAAACTTTTGGAGTGATGACTTCAAATAATGGGTTACATACCCTTATACTATTGCTTAAGTCGTCTATTTGTGAGCAAATAAGTCCTCCTTGTATCGACCGCTGGCCCTTGAGCAGCAAATGAGCTGGGAGACGTAAACTAAAAAAAATTATTCATCTAAATAAATCATAGTCACTCAAAATGGCAAAGCAATTTACGTCTTGCACGGAAAACAGCTATGGAAGAAATGTGTCGCCTGCGTACTAATTGAAGAAATAAAAAAAGGTGCATTTAAATGTGCTATTTGAGAACCCAGAGTGGCATTTTTATCTTTTCGGGACATCAGAAAGCCATTTACTCCGGAGTATTTGAAAATAACACTTTATGGGATCCTTTTGATACTCAATATCAAATTGCAAAAGGCAAGGATATGTCGGTCCTTAGAAAGATGTGACAGATAATTTCTAGATGTGAAAAATATCCTTAGTTCCGTCGATCAGGAAGTTGACTTGCAATAGATACCAAACTCTGGTACATGGATTAGGCTCCCATACTGACTGTTCATGGCACATTGTACAAGGCTGGGATGTGTGGTTCCTGAGAAAATGTAAAAAAAATTCATGAAGAAAAAAATTAAAGTTCCGTCACACATGAAGGGGGCATGTAAGAGATCCCAAAGTCTGTTACAATTACATTTTCGTCCTCGGGTGCCAGGTATTCCCTCTGTAGGATTAGAGTCACAGTAGTTTGGGGATTTATTAATAAACATCAGAGTGTCGAATTTGATATTTTTCAGACGTTTTCTAGGAGACTTTTGTTGTAATTTTTGTGGTGATACTCGCAAGATGATGGCTTTTGTTGGCATTCTATGTTTTTGTCTGACATCAAAATATGCTTGAACAATTTTCGAACATTCTCTGTTATTACAATATTCTGGAAGTGACACAGAACGGTCGTATTTTTTCTTAAGACTTTTCCCAACCGATTGAAATGACGATATCTTTGGCCAGCACTTTAAAAGTGAACAACTTGAACCATATCCATGACATCGACATTGTTTTATAATTGATTTCTTTATAAACTGAAACGAAAAAGAGATATATTTTCATTAATTACTAAACATAAAAAATATCTTAGGTATTCTGATAAAATAAGCCGGCAAAAAATTAAAGGTGGACTAACAACTCATAATAGTTTATTCAGATTGTTTTTAAATTGCTGACAATCTAACTTTATATAGTTGCCTGATTCGAGGACCGGGGCACCATGCAGTACTCATTAAGAATACAGTCCTCCCTTTTCGCGGCTAGATCGTTGATTGGTCTTAAGGGTTTCGTCATGTAGCCGAATCTAACTACCGCAGTTGGTGACAAAGATGGTGGTATAAGATCGACAATTGTTGGAGACAATCCTATCGTTTGACCATAAATTGACTATCGCGACAACAACGCATAAAAAGGCAATAAATATAAAAACGTTAATTAATAAAATGGTGAGATAGACCGCCAGGGTAAGGCAATGCCAAACAAGAGTAGTAAAACACAGTTAAAATATAAAGTTAGTGAGAACCGAACCGTCAGTCTGAAAAGAACAATCCAAGGAAAATGGCAACGTCGGAAAAACGAAGAAACGAAGACATAACATGAGCACGGCACAGAAAAGAAAATGAAGACACACACATATACAAAAATGAACAACACGGACATGGACAAGAAATGAGTTAGAAATTATGTTAACGCTTATGAAGTATGGCATTAGTTCCCACATAAATAATCCTTACCAATTGCACAGAGATGAGATGCCTGAGAATGTGATAGAATCCGCCAACGGATGCAAGACGACGGAAATTGATCTCTTTTATGTTACTACAGAGCTTAGCATGGGAGAAACACTCATTAGTTTAAAAACAATTTTCTTATTTACCTATTTGTGAGTTTTCAAAATAAAATTGGTTTTTGGGCCAGCACCGAAGTCAATTTTGACATTGCAATTGTTATTATCCCTTCTTGCCTATTTATGAATAAATTAGAAATAATTTAAACAGCGTTTAAAATTACCACTCCGTCAACTCTATGGTTGATTTCACAAATAACTAAATACCGAAGTTACTGTGAATTTTGATTCTGCATATGCGCATTTCGACAATTTATGTCTCTTCAGTGCAGATAAAATCGAAACGTTTGGAAGACCATAAAGTCAAAGATGTTTAAAAACTGATAGAGAACAAATTATCAAATATGATCTAAATAGAAAACCAAAATCAGCTAAGGACAGAGCTTTGCATGAGGGAGATACTCCTTAGTTTCAACCAAATTTACATAAATTAGATATTGTAAGGTTTTAAATAGAATCGGCTTTCGGGTCAGCACCGAAGTACTGACTACTAGGCTGGCGAATACCCTCGGGGACTAACAGTCCACCAGCAGTGGTAACAAATAACTAAATACCGAAGTTACTGTGAATTTTGATTCTGCATATGCGCATTTCGACAATTTATGTCTCTTCAGTGCAGATAAAATCGAAACGTTTGGAAGACCATAATGTCAAAGATGTTTAAAAACGGATAGAGAACAAATTATCAAATATGATCTAAATAGAAAACCAAAATCAGCTAAGGACAGAGCTTTGCATGAGGGAGATACTCCTTAGTTTCAACAAAATTTACATAAATTAGATATTGTAAGGTTTTAAATAGAATCGGCTTTCGGGTCAGCACCGAAGTACTGACTACTGGGCTGGCGAATACCCTCGGGGACTATCAGTCCACCAGCAGTGGCATCTACCCAGTGGTAACAAATAACTAAATACCGAAGTTAAATGATTGACCAGTACAATGAAACAACTTTCTACATTTGACTAACTCCAGCATTTAGTTTCATGTAACTTTTGACATGACTTGTTTCTGGCTATAACAACTTTGGCTATGTCATTTTCACATCTTGGATGACGTATGTAGAGCAAGAAACACCATATCATCGCACTAGATCTCACTCATCAAGGAATATGAACATGTCCATTTTAAATGGAATTTAGACATAAATAAATTTTCAAATGGATACCAAATAATCAACCAAAATCACAAGTCCAGAATAAATGGTAATATAACGATCAGTAAACGACAAAGACGAAACGAGTAAAATAATATAAACGCCTCCAAAAATAAAGCACTAACACTGTCAAACCTTAAAAACAGAAGTGTCATCACGTGCCCCGGAAAACCTGCTCCACAACAGTTTCTGTATATTATCTGATTTTGTTCAATATGAAACTTACAGAGACATTATATTACTTCAAAAAAAAAAGATAACGCACGGGTATAAAACTAGTTAAAGGTCAAAACAATACAGAGAAAAAACTGCTAACTTGGAAAAACAATGTATGAAGGGTCAAAACAATACAGAAGAAGTCAGCCGTCATATACTTCCTGTTTTTGTTGGACAAACTAAAAGACATTTAAAATTGTCCAATAATACAAAAGTTTATTCTTTTCAAATTGCACAGATCAATAAACTTACTTATAAAGTTTAATTACTGAAATAATTTAAATCACTTTATTTTTTGGGATCACAGCGAAAATGTTCCAAATGTGTACATTGTTTCTGTTATTTTTGATTAATTTGATTTGTAATGGTAAGTGTACTGATTTTAATATAAAATAAAAAAGTAATGGACGTTGATGCAATTTTTATTTTTGCAGATCTCATATGCAATAAATAAAGACTGTATTTAAATTTTGTTTCACCAGTAGATCCAGCTTTCGAAAAAATGGGGTTTACGTGGGATTCCAGGAAAAAAGTGTGTCCATTCATCAAAAAAAAAAAAAAAAAAAAAAAAAAACATCCCTGGATCCGACGAGCGTTCACACACAATCGATTTTAGCGGCTGCATTTCATTTGCGCACTTTTTGAGATTAGGTACCATTTCATTTGCGCACTTTTTAATATTTTATTTGCGCACAAATTTTCTTTTATTTGCGCATTTTATCATTAAATGTTCACACAGTCCCTTGGTTTTTCTGGATGAAGTTGATGACTGCTTTGTGATGGCGTTAATTGCACAAACACCAAATGATCAAGGATGTAAATGTTGTGTCATATATTCAACCAGAGGTTTTATTTCAAACATCTATATGGGAAAATCCTCTTCAGTGCGATATCGTTGAACAACCAATTGATAAGAGGTTTTAGTGATGGACATAAACATAAGGGGTATTTATTTACTTATAAATAATAAATTATTTTTGGTCAAGTTATTATATCCTGACCCAAATCCTACTTCCACTTTAAAACATAAGGAAAGAAATGTGCGCAAATGAAATAAAAAAAAGTGCGCAAATGAAACTAAAAAAGTGCGCAAATGAAATAAAAAATGTGCGCAAATGATAAACAAAAGTGCGCAAATGAAATGAACCGGTTTTAGCACCCATCGATTCAAGAAATGGTCTTCTAGATGTTAAAACAATTACAGCCGCATATATATAAAGTTTGATCGTGACTACCTTCTATAGTAGGGTGCCCAAGGTCGAAAAAGACGCTTAGTTTTCGAGTTTGGGTTAACGGAATCACACATGGCTAATTTTTGTTTTAAATGATAGAACAACTATTAAATTTCAAATATTTAGCTGTCGTAATAAGTTACTGTGGTCATGATTTCTCTAATTTCTCCTTTTTTAAGGGTACCCTAAAGCAGTGCTTGGGATATGGTATCTTTAAAGTTATAGAAAATAGTAGTAATCTCTTATATTATAATAAAAAGTTACTCACGATAAAGTCAAGACCTGAAATATTTATTTGAATCATAGAATGAAATTTATTTATGACTGGTTTTTGTAATTTATCGGTATTAATGTCGGGGTAAATTTGAGTCTTAATTAACAACATTTTCAATGAATGCGAAATAACTATATTTATTTCTGAAAAATTCAAACTTTAACGAAAGTACATATACGAATTGTACATATGCTCCAAAAATCATGGATGTAATGTCCACCGTTAAAGAGAAATCAACAATTATAAAGCCAAAATTTGCGTAAAACTTTCAAATTTTAGTCGATGTGAAGACCATGCGAATTGGTCATGTTCTTTTAAGTGTACAACGAAAGATAACTCTAATCATTTCTTGTCCAAATTACTTGATATGCCAAAGTCTAGTTAAATAGCGGGAATCTAGTGACAATTTTACGTTGCTTGTGTTTTGATTTTCCAAGCACATGTGTTTGTTTTCACGTTTGAAATCACTTTTCCACATAATTTTAGATAATTTAATAGGGTTTTGTTTCAGTAGGAATGGCCTTACTAAGATTTATGCAAGTGAGTGTTTTTTTTTTTTTTTGGGG